>CM053787.1:299125503-299425503 GCA_028749045.1 Cupressus sempervirens | reverse complement strand
AATAATGATTCATATATTATACTCCTTTATTTAAGTCATTAACTAAAATAATAACTTGTTTTTATAAGTTTTTTTGACTGGTGATGTACCTCATGGCCTTGATCATGAGGGTGCTTCAAGTGGTTTAAGTTAATGACACATTCTATCCTCCACTTATTTTCTTAAATATATGATTTTTATGCTCTAACAATCTTGTCCATGTTTTTTAATGCTACAAAAATATTATTTTTCAACACCTATCAATGATCCTATACCAACGTCACCTATAATGAGGAATATAATGACAAATGTATCAATGACACCAATGTCAAAAATAAGCACCATGGCCATGGATGCTACCATACCATCTATGACTATGTAGGGCCCTCTTTTTTTCTCATTTTTCATGTGTATATTTCACTTGAACTATGCTTTCTTGGGGGAATTTTGTAATATTAGATTCATTTTATGTAGCAAGAGATGCCACACAAACATAGAATCAATTTCCTGGAGCTACCCACATTAAATGTACAGGAATGGTGGAGAATTATGTCTTTCTCGTGAGTGATGATGATGGACTTCCCTTGAGAGTTTCCCAGGTTCCAAGTATTGTAAAGAGTGGTCCTTTCTTACATTTGTTATTTTGGTCCAGGCTAGCTGAGAAAGCATGACAATAAGTATTCATCCCATGATCATTTTGCAAGGAATAATGATTTCTATTAAAAAATTAATGAATCTTTGTTGTGTATATTTAGGCCCACCATACATAAAGGGGGGAACATTTTATCCAATCTAAAATTCTCTAATCCATTTTTTATTTCATATCATTACTATAATAGTTTTCTTTTGATCCATTTATATACGAATCTAATATTTTTTTCTTAAAATATGGCAAGCCCAAACTAAACAGCTGAAGGAGGCTCTCATTGAGAGTATGATAAGCTAATTTAGCCCTCATACATTTCAAAAAGTTAGGATACTTAATAAAGTAGGGCACATCTTGAGGTATATTAAAGATAACTATAGGTCTACATTAGAAAATAACCCTAACAATGCACACCCACCCTGCATTCCTAATTAGAGTGGGAGAATCTTAAGTTGGATGGGTTGAAGAGATATGATAGACACCACCATATATTATGTGACCTACCAGCCAAAGAAAGAAGGTATGTGATATAGTTAAGAATGTAATTATATATATATATATATACTAATTACTCTTTGTATTTATATGATCTAACATAATTCAAAATTTTCATAGATTTCCTGACACATTAAAGGGAATAGATGCAAGAAAACAAAAGTACAAGCAACAAAAGCTTGGCTCTAGTGGTTATTCAAAACTTGCTTCGTGAGTAGTAAATATTTAGTAAAAAAAAAAAAAAATGCAAACATTTATAAATTTCTATCAATTTGGTTTTGATGAAATAATGTAAAAAAATTACATGATACCAAAAAAAAAATATAGGGTGCAAACTTCAAAAGAAAACTCTTAGAAGAGGACAATAAATTAGCCTACAAACATGGCTATGGAGCTGTGACTCAAATGTTACGAGTTGAAATGAGAGTGCAAGATTCTACTAATACCTCCATCACTGTATTTGAGAACAAATACCTTCACAATTATTGTATTTGATGTGAAATTTCAACATAAATTGAGTAAAATTATTTTTAGTAAGAAAACATTATAACAATGCACATGATATTGGAATGTAGCCCAGTGACAATCTTGGTACAATACCCGAACATGGGAAAGTTGTTGGTTTGGATGTGCATCACAGTGATCGAGATATACATTTGGTATTTGGTTTTTAGATTGATGTTACATTTTGTTTTATAGCTGTAAAGGATGTAGATGTCACTATTCATGATTAGCATGTTGAGGTTGCCAAGCAAGATAATGTGGCTAGATTAGGTAAAAAGTGCAATGATTATGTCCTTTAAAGTAGTCAAATACATGTAACAACTATAATAAAATGTTCCTAATTTGACCCTTTATTTTTTATTGTAGAGGACCCCCCTTTACATTATGAGCAAAGGACTAGGCATGAACAACATACATCATGAGAAGAGAGTGAAATAATTGTTGAGGGGGGACATGAATTTGATGACATGGATGTTCCTCTTTGAGATTATAGTTGCCATTCTAAGAAACCCTCAATGAAGAACAAAAAATGATTGTTATATAATATGCAAGTTAATTGATAATGATTGATTTTTATGTCCACATGGACTTATTTATGTGCTAATTAATTTTCATGAATTATATAATATGTTAATGAATGTTGATGATTGTTGTGTGCTGATGAATTTTAATGAATCTTATGTGTTAATGAATGTTACATTTTATTAATGGATGAAAGAATGAATGATTGACGTTAGATGTTAAAGGGGAATGTAGATTGATTTTGGGAGGGGGGGTAGAGGCAAATGAGCTTCCACCTTCATGTGGTAGGTCTTGTTTAGTGGATAATATTAAATTATTCATGAAACTAAGTGAAGCTCAAATGTACCTAAACCCTTGCCACTGATTATTACAGACACACAAAGATTACAAAGGACATCTTTTGGTTTGTATTATTCATTCTAAGCATTTTTTTTTGTGATTCCAATAATCTTTCATATTTCTTTGCACTATGTAATGATTATCTCTGTATTAACATGATAGGGCTCATCAATGAAGGTTAAAGAACAACGAGGGAGCATTAATAGGACACAAAGAGAGCCTCATCATGGCTTACAATCAAAACTGGGTGATTTTCAAGCAAACGCTTAAGTGAAATCATAAGAAGGCAGAGATCCAATCTCTTTAAATTATCAAGATACCAATATTTTGGAATAAACACACCAATTGGTCCAAAACATTTCTGCGATTTTCTCTATTGAGTTAACATTTCTTGGTAGTTATTTTTCTTAGAAGGAAAATTCTATGTTTTACAATCAAAGATATAGCATAATACTTAGAAAGAGATTTATAGAGATGTCAAGACTAATGAATTTAAGATTATATGATTAAAATAAATTGGATTGAAATTAAGATCAATGCCCCATACATTTAAAGACTAAAGTTTATTTATTGAAACTCTGAGTACACTTGAGAAGATGCAAACCTAGTGGTATATGATTATTGAATATATTCACTAACATGCATATCTGAATTCCTTTGTAGAAGTCCAAATCATTTGGTTCTATATATGATTACAAAGGCTAGTAAGTGACTACCATTTGTTCTTTTGATTGGCTTATTTTGTTTCTCATTTTAGTATCTGGGGTTTTTTTGTCTTAGTTACATATGCTTGTACTTCTATAGGTCTTCATCTTTTTTGACTAAGAAAATGAGTAGGAATTCCTTGGGAATATGGTTTCCATTGTTAATTTTATGTTGATGCCATGTGTCTTGATTTAGGTTGATAAATGCCCAAATATATGTACCATATAGAATATGATACAACTTACATTTTCTCACCATGATATTCTAGTTGTCCTTACCATATAAAATTGAGCAGATAATTTGATACCTTAAGAAACCACTAGAAATTAGACCATTAGGACCTTCAATAGAAGCTTGAAGATGTGAAGGTCTCTCCGCAAAGCTTATACATTCCATGAAGCTGTCAAACTTTTTGTCCATCCTTGTTGGAGCTTGATTAGTATAGAGAATTGATTAGAGTCAATGCTTAAAATAGAAACAATGCTGAAAGGATTCCATTCTAAAAGTGATATAAAAGGAAGGTTCAAAATTATGACACTCATAGAGTTGTACTCCATACCTTCATGTATAATAGTTTCTTAGTCAAATATTGTCTTGACTCATTTACATTGTATGTACTTAACTTGTGTTTCCATAGATGTTTGCTTGAAATTGAATGCTAAAAATTGGTGACATGACATTGAAACCAAATAGCCTTAGTAATGGCCTTTAGAAGCCCCTAGTGCTTGGTCTTATTGATGGCACTCATAGCCTATGAAACAATCAATATAAAGCATCGGACTTGAACCAAGTGATATGTGATAGCTTGAAGTAGATTATTGATCATGAGATTCATCACCTAATTTTGTAACTAACACAACATAATTGAATTACGTGTAGGAACCCAAACCAATTTCATGAGCATCCCATACAGTCTCATGGATCATCAGGTATAACTCAATACATCGTATAGATTAGATTAATATCTTTTATCATTTACAATTTTTCTTTCTTATTCCTAGGTATCTCTCTCATTTCATTGAGTGCATGTACATTTCTATGACATAATTTGGGTGATGCATCCTACTCTTTGATAGAGTTGTCACCTTCTTGAAGGTCACATTCGAGACACCAAGCTCGTCCACGACACATATAGGTCTTTTTCATTTCTCTTTGATCCTCCTATAATGAGCATAATACAATAGTCACAAGAGTCATCCACTCTCTATTTTGGAAGTTAAAGATTGTAGCAACAAATATGAACATGTGTTCATATTTTTTGTTAATTCCAATTTTAACTTACATAAGGGAGAGGATGACTCCTATGACTATCAAATTCTTCCCATTGCGAAGAGGATTGAAGACTAATGACAAAGAGCTATCTACATTGTAGGCAAGCTTGGTGTATTGAAGGTGATCATTGAGAAGGTGACAATCCTATCAAAGACCATACATTGTTTGTCACAATTGCAATGATTATTGGGATACAACATCATCAAAACATCTTTTTGTCTAACACCAACCTATCACAAACTTGTGATACATAACCATGGAATATATGGCATCTCTGTCAATGTAATGTGGCATATAAATTCCACTTAGTATAATTTGTGACAACCAATTATCACTTTCATAGGATACATAGTTATTGCACAAGAACCATTCCTATCATACATCTGTCACAGACTACCATCGTCCACTACTTGTTGCAACACCATTTCATCACACTATTACATTGTGATGAGTTTTTCATCATGTAATGTGCAAACCAAACACACAATTTGTGACAACACTGTCTGTCACAATTGTGACAACACCATCTGTTGCAATTGTGAAAACATTGTGACACTTTCAATTTCTATCGCCAATGTGATAGAGTGGATTCAACGCTTTCTACTATCGATGGTGCGATGGTTTTGTATTGCTATTATGAAGGTTTTCGATGGAAAAAGGACCTCAAATGTGGTAGTGAATCTCCCCTTTGGCTTTTATGGCAACATAGATGAAAATAAACTAAGTTCCATGAATACTAAATACTCACAACTATAATTGCTCATTGTACTATGATAAACTTGTCAAATCCTCTTCATCAATCAAATTGGAACCTTACAATACTTCTTCCCCATTGATATTAATCAATGTGCTACTCCCCCATTGACATATAGTTTAATTTTACTATCCTTTCCAAAGTATCATAGGATGTTTTTCATGTATCAATCTCTCCACCAATGTACTATAAGATGTTTTTCATGTACTACTCTTCCCCATTGATATTAATGATAAAGGCATCATTATGTCAATTCTGTTGCATAAGATCTTTAATTAGCCCAAGTGTCCAAAGATATTGTTAAAAACTAGTTACCAAGAGTGCTTTATAACTTTGATCAAACACATATGCTCCCCCATAGAGGAAGCACCAAGAATTCAGTCTAGAAAATAAAAATAGTGCTTTGCTATCATTGGGCTAATGAAATTTTTGCATCAACTACTCAAAAATAGGCATGGGCATAATCCCAATCATACCTCTCAAGTACTCAAATGTATCCTTTTCCAAAGGCTTCATAAATATGTATGATATCTTCTCCTTTGTATGACATACTCTAGTCTGATTTCCTTCTATACAACTTTCTCTCTCAAAAAGTGACACTTAATATATATGTACTTTATCTTTGAATGTAAAACAAGATTCGTAGACATACCATACTTGTGTTATCACAATGTATGATAACGAGATGTGTAAACTCAATTCCAATATCCTTCAACATTTGTTTCATCCAAATGATCTGATTACAATTTTTTTTTTTTGCTACATACTCTTCTTTTGTTGTGCTCTATGCAATACAATCCTATTTTTTTCTTAGCCAAGAAACCAATCTTCCTCCTAAGAAAAATGCTCCACCACTTATGCTCTTTCTATCATTTATACTTCCTGCCCAATCCACATTAGTTTATGCAAATAAGGTAAATTCATTTGATCTATAATACCATAAACCAAAATAAGGTATACCCTTCAAATATCTAAAAATGCTTTTTATTGCTGAATAATGTGATTCTTTAGGATCAACTTAAAATCTCGCAATAATACCAAATACATTAGCTATATCAAGTCTTCGATGTGTTAAATATTGCAAACCTCTAATCATAGACTTATACTTCTTCTGTTTAACAATAGGTGTCTCATCTTTGTTAGTTAACTTGTGACCAGTTATCATAGGCATACCAAAAACATTATAACTTTCCAAACCAAATCTTTTCAACAAGTTCTTCAAATACTTAGCCTGTGATAGGAAAATACCATCATTATTCTATAAAATCTGCAATCCTAATAAATATTTCATCTCACCAATCATGCTTACCTCAAATTCCTTCTTCATTTCACCAATAAATTATTCACTTGCTTCATCATCACCTCTAAAGATTATATCATCCACAAACACTTCAACAATTAGTAAAGCATTTTCTATCTCCTTCAAATATAAATTATTATGTGAAGTACCTTTAGCAATTCCTAATTTTTCTAAATACTTATCCAATCTCGCATACCATGCTCTAGGTGCTTGTTTCAGTCCATACAATGCTTTCTTCAAATTATAGACCATATCTCGTTCTTTTGTCAAAGGAAAAACTTTAAGATTCTAAATGTAAACTTCTTCTTCAAGTTCTCTATTTAGAAGTTATGATTCTACATCCATTCAATACACTTTGAATTTCTTGTTAGCCTCATATGCCAAAAACATTCTAGCTATCTCTATTCTAGCAACAAGTGTAAATGTTTCTTCATAATCTATACCTTCTTGCTATAAATAGCCTTTGCATACCAATAAGCTTGCTTTGTTTCTCACAACCTCTCCTTTATCATTCATCTTATTTCTAAAAACCCACTTATTTCATTCATCTTATTTCCAATAACATTCTTGTGTTTAGGTCTAGGAACCGATTCCCATTTATCATTCTTTTCAATTTGATCTAATTCTTTCTTCATAGCTTTAATCCAAAAGTCATCTTTACTAGCTTCATTAGCACTTTTGGGTTCAACTTGTGAAACTAAACACAATTATTCTCTTTGTACCTTATTTGTTGTCATCACTCCTTTGTCCTTGCTTCCAGTAGTTTGATCAACAGGTGATTCTTTATCAAATTTTTATTAGGTGTAAATGTCTCAACTATGACTTAAGCTCTAGGTTCACTCCTTTTTTCTTCTCTCTTTTCCACAATTTGTATGTCATTTTGCAAATTTGTGTCAGTCTCATTAAACAACTCAACATTTTCCTTTGGATTAGTCTCTTCAGTAGAGTTATAATCAAGCATTCTTTCTTGAATTCCTAACTTCTCATCGACTTTAAGATTTGCGCTATCAATAATAATCTTAGTTCTCTAGTTAGAATATTTTATGCTTTACTTTTTAATGAATAACCAAGAAAAATACCTTCATCACTTCTTGAATAAAACTTACAAATATCATCTTCTCTCTTAATGAAACACTTACTTCCAAAGATTCTGAATTACTTAACTAAAGCTGCATGTCCAAACCAAAGCTCATAGGGGGTCTTATTAGTACCTTGTCTGATCTATACTTTGTTCATGATGTATACTATTGTGTTCACTTCTTCTCTCTAGAATATCTTTGCCACATTATTTTCAAACATCATAGCTCTTTCTGCCGCTATTATTGATCATTTCTCCTCTCTGTTATACCATTTTGCCAAGTTGTCTTAGGGGCTGAAAGCTATCTTTTAATGCCATTCACTCACCAAAACTATTAAACTCATTCAAAGTAAACTCTTCACCTCTATTAGATCTCAAAAATTTAATCGTCAAACTATATTCATTTTCAACTCTATTCTTAAATATCTTAAACTTCTCAAATGTTTCATATTTATCTATAAGAAATGCTACCCACATCATTCTAGTAAAGTCATGAATAAGAATCATGAAATACCTTTCACCATAGAAAGCTCTTATTTATAAGGACCATTCATGTTTCTGTGTACTATCTCCAACTTGGCTGATGTAGTAAACTTATTGCTTTGAAAATAACCTTTCTTCTTTTTCGCCATGACACATTCCTTACATACCATGTTAGTAGGCTTCACAATTTAAGGCAAATCTCTAACATCAAGTCTAGTAATGATCTTCACAATATTATCAAATTTTATCTGACAAAACCTTCTATGTCGTAACCAATTTTCATCAACTTTAGAAACTAAACATGTCATCTCAATAGGATTCAATTGAAAAACATTACCTCTTGTTCTTGTACCAGTACCAATCATATAACCATATTTATCCTTGATAATACATGTCTTCTCTAGGAATTGTAACTAATATACCTTGTCCACTAGATATCCAACACTCCAGAGATTATGTTTCAAACCATCAACAAAGTAAACATCATCATGTTAGTTTTCTCATCAAGAGTAATAGATTATGTGACATGTTGCATTTTTTCCAACTCTAACAATTCCTCCATCACAACTATTGAATTCAATGAGGTTGTTCATATTTCCAATCATATGATGAGAACAACCACTATCTATAATCCAATTAGATTTCTTCCTTTCAACTTGTGACACTAATTCCTTTTCTTCTTTGACATCTTCTTTATCGAGAGTTTCTTCCTTAATTGCAACAAATTCCATTTCATCACTTTTGCTTAAAATTATTTCTACATTATCTTCTAAATCCTCATCATTTGCATAAAGACATTCTTTAGTCTTCCTAGGCTTGAGTTTGTTTTATACTTCTTTACTCTCTTAGGGAACTTAGATGTATAATGACCTTATTCATTACAAGTCTGAAATTTAAATTTTTTCTTACCTTCAGGTTCTCTTCTCACAAGTAGGGAAATTCCTTCATCAATCTTCCTCTGCTTCTGCTAGCATAATCTCTACTAGTACTTTCACTTCTTGTCAATGTAGGTCAAATACTTAATGTGCTGAAAGAAGTCTCAATTCTAGGTAGATCTCCACTTTGTCTCTAACTAATCTCAACTGATTCCAATCTTCCAAGAAGAGTTTCTCTTGTGAAATTTTGTGTGCAAGCTATAACTTGTTTAATCATATGTGCTATTTGCTTATATGTAGGTTTCAAAGTTTTCAAGATCTTATACAATTTCATCTTCATCTTTCTTTCCATTACAAGCCTTAATTCCTACATCAATTTATGATATTCTACCAAAATAACTTCTTACAAATTCATCTTCCATCATTGTAGCTTACTGAAATAGACATATGCAATTTTGCAATCTAACCTTTCTAGAATGCTTATCACATTCAAATATAGATTCCAAAGTTTTCCAAATCTCGTGTACTAAATTTAAAGATTTTACCTGACTATACTCATTTTCAAGAAGAGCTATCAAAAGTGCTTTTCTAGCAAGCATATTGCACATAAACACTTCTTTCTAACCTTCAATGCATTCCTCAAGCTTATCTTCTTCAACCACTTCTTTCTCTCTCTTAGTTATCAACCAATATCCCAGACCCATGCATAGAAAATGTGTCTTCATATTCTCTTTTCAACTATCATAATTAATTCCATCACACTTCATACCTTATTTTCTGAAATGATTCGCCATAGATATCCTTAAGTTGTTAAGCATTTCCTTCAAGGATCCGATGCTCTAATACTAATTGTTAGAAAGTAAAGTTCACCAAGATATCTGAGAGGAGGGGGGAGGGGAGGGTGAATCAATTATCTAATTAAAATAACTTTGATCAATCTTATTAGCTCTTAAACATGTAATTAATAAGTGCAACAACCATATCAAGATCACCATATACAATAACACTAGATTTGTTAACTAGGGAAACCCTTGCTTAGGGGGAAAAATCTGATGGGGATGGTACCCACAAAATGATGTACTAATATATAAGTTCCTTGTAAGAAGAACTTTGTTAGGAGTCAATGAATTACATTCAGTATATATCAGTCTCTATTAGGAGATTCCAACCCTATTAGGAGTTGTACCAACCATGTTAGGAGTTGTGGAAGGTAGAATGACCCACTATCCTTTAGGGGCAAGACCATTGGGCTCATTGTCCAACTGGCCTTAGTAATATTATTTTAAGAAAAATGCCAATAAGAAACTATCCACATCAACCTCTTTTCAAAATACAGTCTCTCTGTTTGGTCACCATGCCTTATTCATACTACACACTTCTCTGATAAAAATATATTCAATATCAGGCTCACTAAATCTCACTTCCATGCCCACATACTCGTATTACACATATCTCACTTACAACCACAAATCCACACTCTACCATAAGGAAAATAAGTTTCCTTTATACCAAGTCCTCAATCTAATTATTGAGTTGGCCTTGATGCTTTCTCAATTTAAAATTATAATATAGTACCACATTAAGATGATATATTACACATGACATTACAATATCACAATTACAACCAAAATTTCATCTCACATTCTTCATAACTCTTCACATGCTGCTCATTGGGATGTGCACATTTGACCACTACATCTTCATGAATTCTTCTACCTTGGTACAACCTCACTTAACTAGATTTTATCTCTATTAGGAGATATAATCAAAACATCAACAACTATTACATAGGAACTCTATTTGATTGATGTCTTCAATAAATCTCAAATAAATGTCAACCATATTCATATTATAGCTAGTTATACTACCTACTTTAAAAAACTATTCACCAACTTAAACTCCTCAAAATTTTAGATTATTAACTTGGTTGCCAGATCTAGCATTATAATTCAAACTAATATAAACTTTGCATCAAACTATCAATTGAATATACCTTCCTATATCAAATATTAGAGTAATCCTCAAGCTTATACTAAGTTGCATCATTAAATAGTTAAATTGAAATAACATACAACATAATAATCATTCACACATTTTGACTCAAGTATATAACATGGAAACCTTGTAAAGTGAAAAACTACCTAGGAACCAGCAACCCAAATGTTCTCACTCTCATGAAGTGATCTTTGTTAGGAGCCAATCTTGTTAAAGGTTATTTAAATTTTTTAATGTGACCTTATTAGAATATTTACACCAAAGATCATCTATACATTATCACTCCTTGACATTTTTTAAAGAGTGGCATGCTTTAACAAACTTACAAAATATTCAAAAGAATGCTACCATATAGGATTTCATAAGACTGTTTTATCCACTCAATTAAGATATTTTTCTACTAAAATGGTAAGAAAGTAATAGTGAAATTATTTGTTAGGTTTTAAGATTGCACCTTGCTTGTTTAGATCTCTTCTTGGGCCAATCTCTTTCTTTTGATCCCTTTTTGGCTAATTCACATCTTAAGTCAATCTCTTTCTTTTGATCACTTTCTGGCTGATTCACACACTTTACACTTCAATTTAGCACTTCCTTTTCTTGATCTTCACAATACTATTATGCTTAGTTCACCTTATTCCTTCATCAACTTGATCAAATTTAATCAGCAGCATCAACAACATTAAACATCATATTTTATCCCTTAAATAGAAAACTTTTATCATCCCTCTAGAATCTTCTATGTTTTTCCACTTAATCACAATAATTAGATCTTCATAGGTTCATATTCATTAGAGCTAGACTCTTAGGAAATAGACTACGACCTTGAACTTTATGCTCCATCTAAAATTTATATTTCTTCTCAATTAGATATTCTTTGAATTTATCCATGTGCTGATCTCATAACTAATTTCATCCTTATCCATGAAACTTCTCAAACAATCTTAATTCTCATCAAATGTCAACCTCAGATTAAATCATATCTAAAAAATTCTTTGTGATCATGCTTGGTGAGTCACTTAGGTCAATAATAGATTTGGTTAACATTGTATTTGCTGAGTCAGCACTATGTATTCTTCACTGCTTTATCATGTGCTTAGTGATAATTGTAGTAGCTTAATTAATACTCCGTTCCTTCATTCACTGAATTTCTTTCTTATACATGACTTCATAACTTTTCTCATATGTTTAGGATCATGTAAAACAATCAAACCAACATTATACTATTAGAGGCTAACTCTTTGAAGTGCCCACTGAATACTATACACGTAGCAACACTTACATCATACTTCCTTCAAATCCTCTTCATCAATTAAATGATATGGTGCTCTACTAAATCATCATAATGTCTAACCAATTAAGCCTTGACATCAATGATAACATAACAACTGATATGACTCTTTCACATATATTAACACCATTATCAGTTGGGGTTAAGAAAAAGTCATGCATTCTTATGGTGGGAGCATTTATGCTAAGATAAACAAAAAAGAGGTAAACCTAAAATCAAGGTATGGGATGCAATGGTAAAAAAGTTGAAAGGAAAGCTTATTCCTTGTGATTACCAGATTAACTTGGTTAGGAGAATGGAAAGTTTGAATCAAAAAGATATATTTGTGAAGGAATATGCCAAAGGATTTTATAGTCTGCATATAAGATCTGGACATATTGAAGATGAAATGGAAAGAGTTGCAAGGAAGCTAAATGAATTAAGGACTTCTATATAAGAGGAGATCAGTTTGGTTAAGATGGAAATCATTGAGGAGGCTTATCAATTTTCCCTAAAAGCTAAGGAGAAATTGAATAAAAGGCATGAGCAAAGGAAAAGAGGAGTAGGTGGTAGATTCCCTAGGGGAAGAGGTAGATCTTATGGTGAAAACTAGATTTGGTCAGGAAAGGAAAAATCATGATAACAAAAAGATCGAGTGGAAAGTGAAGAAAAAGGAAAGACTGAGTGGAAAGTTTAAAGTCCATCCCAAGACAAAGATAGTTATTACCGAGGTGGCTATAATAGAGGAGGATTATAAGGAACTTGTTAAAATTTTGGAGAAGAAGGACATTGATAATTTAATGTAAGAATCCAAGTAAGAAGGTTGATAGTAGATTAAATAATTTGATACATGAAGATTCACTTAATGAACCTAAGAAGGAAAGTAATATGATGGTTAATAGAGCAATATGGAGTGAAAAGAGTACAAATGATCCTATAAGGAAAAGTTTATTCAAGACCATATGCAAAGTTGTAGATAAAGTTTGGAAAGTGATCATTGGTAGTGAAAGTTCAAAAAACTTGGTCTCAAAGGAGATAGTTTCAAATTTTTAGTTGGAAAGGTTGAAGCACCCTAAACCCTTTTAGATTTCATGGAACAAGGATGAGCATATGTTGATGGTAAGTGAACAATTTTTTATAAATTTGAAAATTGAAAAGTATTATGATAAAGTATTGTGTGATATTATGCTTATGAATCACTATCATATTCTATTGGGTAGGCCTTAGCAATATGAGGGAGATGTTGTACATGATGAGAGATTGAATAAGTATACTATTTGGGTTGATGAGAAGAAACAAATATTGTTACCTTTGGTTGAAGAATCTATTGGTGAGATATGTACATCTGTGAAAGTTTGTTTAGTAGAAGTTAGGTAGTTTGTTAAGAATATAAGAAAGAATGATGCTTTTTTTTCTATAATCCCTAATAAACTAAATGAAAACATAGAAGACCGAGTTCCAAAAGAAGTTGAGTAATTGCTCACTGAGTTCAAGGACATCATTTTAGATAATGTACTTGATGGTTTTTCACCAATGACAATCATTAGTCATCTTAGGGACTTGATTCTTAGAGCTAGTTTGCCAAATAATACACCACATTGATTAACACCAATCGAAAATGAAGAGGTTAACAGATAAGTTTAGGAATTGTTACAAAAAAGATTGATTATAGAGATTTTGCAATTGTGTGCAGTACCTGCTAAGAAGAATGGATAATGGAGAATGTGTACTAATTTTTGAGCTATAAACAAGATAACAGTGAAGTATAGGTTTCCTATACCAAGAATGGATGATATAATGGATTGTTTGAGTAGAGAAAGATACTTTAAAAAGGTTGACTTGAAGAGTATGTATCATCATATTAGAATTAGAGAAGGTGATCAATGGAAGATTGTATTTAAGACAAGAGAAGGTTTGTATGAGTGGTTGGTTATGCCTTTTGGTTTAACTAATGCACCAAGTACTTTTATGAGGTTAATGAATGCAGTTCCAAATAAATTCCTTGGTAAATTTGTGATTTTGTACTTGGATGATATTGTAATATTTAGTAAAACTAGAGAAGAACATTTATTGTACATTAGACAAGTATCACAAATATTGAAAGAGGAAAAATTGCTAATTAATTTAAAGAAATGTACTTTCATAAAAGAGGAGCTTGTGTATTTGGGATTTATGATTTCAACTAATGGATCTTAAGAAGATTAAAGAAATTCTATAGTGGCCTGCACCTAAGAATGCTAGTGAAGTAAGATTATTTTATGGTTTGGCAAGTTTTTACAAAAAGTTCATCAAAAATGTCAGCTCAATTTGCAATGTTATGACTGAAACAATAAGATAAGACAAAAGAGAATTCAAGTGAGCATATGGAGCTGGTAAGAATTTTGAGACTTTGAAATAGAAGGTTGTTGAATTATATGTATTAGCTTTTCTTGATTTCAATAAAGTGTTTCGAGTTGAATGTGATGCAAGTGGTAGTGCAATAAGAGGTGTATTCAGTTGGGAAGATTAAGTTTCTTTTGTGAAAATTTAAATGGTGCAAAAAGTGATTATTTTCTATATGATTAAGAGTTCTATGCTATTATGCAATCACTGATGAAATGGAGACATTATTTGATGCCTAAGGAGTTTTTTTTTCATATATTGATCATAAGGCTTTACAATGTTTGGGTAGTCAGCATAAGTTGAATAAGAGATGTATAAAATGGGTTGAGCATTTATAGATTTCCACATTTGTGATAAAGCATAAAAGTGAAGCATCTAACTGAGTTGCTGACACATTAAGAAAAAGATCTTTGATGGCTGAAATGAGAGTTGAAGTTCCTAGTTTTGATGATATGATTTTTTTTTTAATGAAATTGATCCTAATTTTTCTAAGTTGTGGAGGAAGTACTCGACACCCACATCTACACCTACTTGTGACCAACCAAGTAAGTGGAACATCTATTTCATTCAAGAAGTTATGTTGTTCAAAGGAATTTAGTTATGTATACCAAGGGGATCGATGAGAACTAATATGATAAAAGAGAAACATTTTACTGGTTTGGCTAAAATTTTTGGCATTGATAAGACATTGAAATTTACTAAGGAAAGGTGATTTTGGCCTTAGTTGTATAAGGATGTTCAGAAACTTGTGAAGAATTGTAGAGTTTGTCAAGTTGCAAAAGGAGCGAGTTAGAATACTGGATTGTATAAACTGAGTTTTATTCCTAAGAAACCTTACATTGATATCAACATGGATTTTGTTCTTGCTTTACTAAGGACTACATGAGGTAATGATTTATTTTTCTTTTTTAATCATGGAAATATTTTCAAAAATTGCACATTTCATACCATGTAGAAAAACATTAGATGCAGTGCATATAGTAGATCTTTTCTTTAAGGAGATTGTCAGATTGCATCGATTACCGAGGAGCATCATCTCTGACCGAGAGTAAGTTTGTTGGTTATTTCTAGAAGACTTTGTGGAAGACATTGAACACAAAATTAAAGTATAGTTCTACATTTCATCCATAGATTGATGGAAAAAGAGAGGTTGTAAATAAGATTTTAGGTAATATGTTGAAATTCTTAGTTGGAGACACATCGAGTAAATGTGATTCAATATTGACACAAGTGGAGTTTTAATACAAGGAAAACTAATAATCCTTTTAAAGAACTCCCAAATCTAGCATAAATTTCAATTATCAACACAATTTCTTCAACATGATAGAGGCATTAACACATGTGAGATAAACTCTATTCTGGTCATGAAAATACAGTCATAAGTCATCAATAACTCTTCAAATATTCATAATTAGGAAAATCCCACCATTCATATTGTAGAATGGGTAATTATATATCATTTCTAAAATTTATAGAAAGATCCAATGGTGTAATAAAATGTTATGAATTTGTTCCCAAAACTGGTCCCTGTGAATCAGAGTTTTGGGCAGTTACAAATGGTTTTCACCAAAACTTTGATAACTTCCTCAATAAAGCATTAAATCATTTCAAACCAAAAGAAATGGAAATATTATTCAATTTAATAAACTACCATTATAGAAATACACTTATTTTCAGTTTGTTCATGTCTGTACAATACCTAAAAAGAAGAGGAAAAACTTTCAAGACAACAAAACAATAGATTGAAATAATAAAGATTTGATACCGAAATGCTTCCAATGCTTTCCAATGATTATCCAAATTTACATCCTATCTATGAATGAAAATTAAAAGGTTTTAATAGCCTTTAAAACTTCATGTAGAAGTTATAACTACTCAACTTCCTCTAATGACCATCCAACTTCCCATTTTGAGTTTTCACAACTTTTGAAAAGTTGCATTTCAGAACTTCTACAATATTTGACTCAAATGAATTTACAATTTTACAAGAACATTTTAAACATATTAGAATGAAATAATAATTTTCTTTATCACCATTTTACCACTTCATGGTTATTTTAAACAAATTTTATCAGATAACCAATTCAAGACCATAATAAGAGAAAATTAAATACTTTGTTGGTGCCCCTGCACCAGGTTTGTATACAATAATTAAATGAATAGAAGTAAGACACCTTTTTAAATTCTTATTGGTATTCAACATAGAGGTATGCCATATTTAAGGGATGTTGATGGAAAAAAGAAGAAGAAAAGTGTTGAAGGAGAATTTTTTTCTAAATTTATGAAGACATTGCATGCGGATGTGAAATGAAAGTTGTAAAATAGTTTTCAAAAATACAAGGATAATGGAGTAGATTAAGGAGACATAATATTTTTGAAGTTGGTGATTAAGTATTGGAACATACAACAAGCTAAAGATGAATAAATTTGATCCCTACAAAATATTGAAGAGGTTTGGCAATAGAAATTCTTATGAAGTAGATTTACGTAATGACATGAACATATCACCTATATTCAACATTGAAAATTTGTATGAGTACCATGATTCTGATGAAGAAGTGTACCGAGTGATTATCCTAAGAAGTAGATGGATGAATTTTAACAAATTTTTGAACAAAGAGTTAGTAGAAGTACAAGAGGAAAGGACTATATGGAATACCTATAAAATGGAAGACCATACCAATTGAAGATTCTACATGGATTTCTCAGCTTGATTTGGATTCAATTCAAGTTTAACCTCTAACATGATTAAGAGAATCATTTCTTTTCAATATTAGGTGTCTGATGCAAAAGTATCTTGGGTTTCCATGTAATCCTATATCTTGGTAGCTTGGGATTTGTGCTTAGTTACCTTTTGGTTTGATCTTTTGAGTAGTAGTTGTAATTCTTGGTGGATTATTTAGTTACTATGTTGTTTGATTGTTTTAATTTTCACCAAGATGGTTGATTTCCATATCATCAAGTTGGCTCAACATCCTCTGTTCATGGTTTTTGTTGTGTGGTTCCTTGTTTTATCGAGTGCTTCTATGCTGGCTTTTCTTTCTAGGATGACTGTGAATGTAAGTTAGGTCATCATTAAATAGAAGGATCTTCATTGGGAAGCATGTGAACCTATTTTGGGGTTGTTTCTTTCTCCTATGTTGGATCTAGAAGGTTCTTTGTGTCATTTTATCTAGTATAAATGGGGAGTCATGTTGTAGGTGTAGTGTAGTTCCAAGAAGATATTAGAAAATGAGTTTAGAATATGGAGACCATAGATCTTGCATGAAGAAACAAAGTTCTATAATTATTTTATTGTAATGATTGTAACCAAGAAGGCCTCATAGCCCTAAATATATAAATATTTTTTAATAACTATATGTATCAGATCTACTTAGTTGTCTCCTTCTACTATCCTTTGCTCATGCTAAGCATGGTTTTTCCTGTGTCAACGTTATTTTCTCCTCCACATAAACATATAGTGAATAATAGTACATAAATAGAAATTAGGGCATAGATCTATCCTATGGGTGAAATATAAGTTGAAAATTTAGGAGACATAGAAGGACCTCACTCTATACCTAGGGACAAAATACCAATGCGTTCTATACCAAGTGATTTTGGTTGAATTATTTTGGGATCCTCTAACTATATATGATCTTTCCAATTCTCAATTGATGGCTTTGTAGCATATTCTTACACATATAAAAATGGTTAAACGATTTTCTAAAGGGGAGTTTCCTCAATTAAACCTCTATTTAGAAATCACCTTTGAAAATGGAAATAAAATGCATAAAGGAAAGTATATAAAGAGGAAAATATCAAATTCAACTTGCATAGACCTTCATGCATGGATGTAAAAATAATTCATTGAATATGCTTGAATGTGCTTGAAATCTAACACGTTGACCTTGAAATGCAATGTAGAATCAAAGATTTCCTTATAAATGCATAGATCTAAAAATTTCACTCCAATATTAGATAATCACTTGGAATGAATGAGATAGAATATGGAAGGATGGATCTAATTGCTTGATTGAGAATTCCTCTACTTGGTCATAATGGAGAGAAACTTGCCTCAATTTTAAAATATTTAATTTTACTAGAATGATCTTGAAGAATTAGAGACTTGGCGATCTTGATATTGGATGTTTTCCTTCAAATCTTGAATCCAATTGCTTGATCATTTCAAAATATTGATAGCTTGATTACAAAATTTGTACATTATGAATGTAAAAATAAGGAGAGATAAGGTTTTTATATATTCAATACATCATTTTGGGATTAAAAATGATCCAAGTAAAATTTGGGTCACTTTTTTGAGTCCTTGTAGGCATGGAATTAACTTTGGGTCACCTATTTTACTCAATATTTTGATTGCAATCATGCTTGATGATAAAGATAAAAAAATGCTCGAATTTTGCTTTGATCTAAGATAAATATTGTCTAAGTGGTGTTTAAATAGGAAATAATTTATCCCTATGATATAGACTCTTAATTGATTTTTAATTTCTTTTAGTTCTAGAAAAGGACATGTAATCCTTTGATAGTAAACCTTTTGAAATATAAGATCAATAAGATTGAGAACACTCCCAAGTATATATATGGTGGAAATTGGCCACTTGTTTTCAAAAGTATCTCTACTCCAAATGTGATGGTAAAAATTGGTATAAATAAAAAATGGGTATGCAAAAGTTTTTGAAATTTTCACAAAAATGTTGGGAAGTACTCACTATTTTAAGGCGATTTGGAGGCACTAAATAATTGAATAGAAGAATTGATGTTATGCTTAAAGGTGCTAGTAAGGTGGGCAAAAACACTAATCTAATGAATGGAAGCACTAAAATTATGAGTAGAAGTGCTAAAGAGCTATTGGGATCTACCGACTCACTCAAAAAATTCTCAACATTTAAAGCATGAATATCTCCTTCCACTTCATAGCCCATTGAAGTCATCTATAATGTTATGAACTCTACTATTTCTATATGACATGTTTTTGTATCAACCATGAAGTATACTATGTCTACATACTTGTTCACAATATCTCAAAAGGTATTCTCTCCCTCTCATCCTTCTTCCTTTGGAAATCCTTGAAATAAACTCAAAATGTACTAGTACAATTATGCCCTAGAATTCTAATATATTTTTAAATTTGGATATAGAACGAGCTACCTATTAACTATTGAAGATTATCTATACCAGTGAACATATTATGAAAAAAAAAGAATAGGCATATTATTGATTCACTAAATTTGAATTCTTTTATTTTCCCCTTCTGAATCTTCTCTAGGTTCAACTTCAATTATCCCCTCATATATTCAACCAACTAGAATGATAGATCTTCTAGCCAATTATCATAGAAGAAAACTTTACCTCTTCCTCATCTATATTTCTCATTATCATTGCATGCCCATCCCATATGGATTTAATTAGTCAAATAGGTTTCTCTTTAGGGCATGTGTGAGGAAGATGTACATCATTGACTGCACAAAGACTAATTATTGCATTTATAGCCTCCTTGGTAATTTTATACAATTTTTCCAATCACATCAATTGATTGTGAACTCTACTCAACACATGCTTGACATTGTCTTCCTTGACATCATTAGAGAGATTAATTGCATACTTTAACTCTATATTGTAAATATATTGAATATCTCGTTCCACTCCATAGCCCATTGATGTCATCCATAATGTTATGGACTCTACTTTATCCATATAACATGTTTTTGTATCAACCATGAAGTATATTATGTCTACATACTTGTTCACAATATCTCAAAAGGTATTCTCTCCCTCTCATCCATCCTCCTTTGGAAATCCTTGAAATAAACTCAAAATGTACTAGTACAATTATGCCCTAGAATTCTAATACATTTTTAAATTTGGATATAGATCGGGCTACCTATTAACTATTGAAGATTATTTATACCAGTGAACATATTATGAAAATAAAATAATAGGCACATGAATGATTCACTAAATTTGAATTCTTTTATTTTTCCCTTTCGGATCTTCTCTAGGTTCAACTTCAATTGTTCCCTCATATATTCAACCAACTAGAATGATAGATCTTCTAGCCAATTATCATAGAAGAAAACTTTACCTCTTCCTGATCTATATTTCTCGTTATCATTCATGCTCATCCCATATGGATTTAATTAGTTAAATAAGTTCCTCGTTAGGGCATGTGTGAGGAAGATGTACATCATTGGTTGCACAAAGACTAGATACTACATTTATAGCCTTCTTGGTAATTTTACACAGTTCGTCCAATCACATGAATTGATTGTGAACTCTACTCAACACATGCTCGGCATTGTCTTCCTTGACATCATTAGGGAGATTAATTGCATACTATAATTGTATATTGTAAATATGTTTGCGCTTATCCCTTAGCTTTAGTATAATATGCAATTAATCACACAAGAAACTGTTGTTGAAAGAAAATGGAAATGGGTCATGGCAACAAAGGCCTGATCAAGTACCCAAGCACAACCAAATCTCTATGAAGAGGAGAAATAGAGAAAACCACATGGGGAAAACCCTATTCCTAAAAGAGATGGAAATAATCTCCCATTAGATAGGAATAAAAGGATTATCATGAAGAAAACCACTAAAGCATGAAGTTGCAAACACTATCAAACTAATGATCTAAAGAACCTCAGTTGAATAGAAAATGACTAGGTAGAGAAGACTAAGTCTAGAGAGATTATCAATAAAAAATGGAAGATATCTTCATGGCATCCAAAAACAAGAATGAAAGAGTGTCCATATGGTAAATGATCCATCTCATTGAAAATGTATGTGTATTTAGCTACTGCAATTGTGTGGTACATATGAACAAATACTAAATACACAACTCACTCTAGTGAACTATAAAAATTACTAGAAATAATAGAACCTTCATAATGCTTAGAGGTAAGATAGGTACATTGAAATTGAATCCATATTCTCCTACAAAATGAAGAACCAGGAACATTGAGTGCTAAAGAAGTACAAATGCTTATAAAGGCACATGTCATTGACACATCATGAGACTAATGTCATGAAAAGAATACTCACTTAACAAAGGAATATGGTCAACATTAAACCCCCAAGGCTCTTTATAATGCAGTGCGAGTCCAACAAGACACAAAGATGTACAAGATCCCAAAATGCAAAAAAGTGGCACTTTACCTGGGCATTTGTAAAAATGCTACAAAAGGATGTCAAAAAAGATCAAAAGAAATATAAGGTTGGTACAATAGGAAACAAAGCCCATGAAAAGTCATCTAAAGAAATGAAAATGATCCCTAGACTTGAAACAACCAAGATATCCACTAGAGTGCAAAAAATTAAAAAACCTAAATAGGACATACTTGGAGAAAAATATGGGAAATCAACCAACACTGATGGAAAGAGCTCAAAATGAGCTTCCCAAGGATATCGAGAATTCCCAAAATAGAGATTGGATGCTCAAGATATGTCTTCTGGAGTGCAAAAGTGAAACCTTAACTTTGATAGTGAGAAAAACCATTAAAAATTTATCAAAATTGTAAGATACCTATACCATCACGACAGGATCATGACTATATTCTTAGTAATTGTTTGTAGAAAATAGAGCCTGTATGCCCAATATATGAGGAAAAAATCACTGGTAGGTCCAAACTGAGCCAGAAGGAAAAATATGTGTGATGATGTAGGAGCTAACATCGGCAAGTGACAAGCCCAAATTTCATTACTACTAGATTTGATCCTAATTTTTAATGTTAATTTATGATAGAGGGGAAGATTTTATGATTATTTTAAAAATTTTACCCCCAACATTGTCAGACGTTTGATTACTTATTTTATGAACCATCGGGATTCATACAATAACGAGCTATCATTAAAAAAAAAAAGACACCAAATAATTTTCACCTAAAATTGCACATGAAAGGAAAGGTTTTCATTTGAGCATGAAAATATGAGTACCACTGAATGTTGCAAACTCAATAGTGACACTACCTAGATAAGGATGTGTATTGCTTCAAGTTTATGTGATTTAAAAATGAAATTTCTTGAAATGTGATTTATGTGATTTGAAAATGAAATATTTTAAAAATTTATTTCTTTGATTTGAAAAAAATGTCTTAGCTTAAAACCCAGTTTTCTTTGAATATGAAGTTTCTTGCAATGGCAAAAAAAATGCAAAAAGACCATCAATTAGGCCCTAAGAACACTATAACCCTTGTTGCATTTGAGCATCACAATTTGCAGCACTAATATTTTTAGGATGACTTCCTTCAACAGTAAGTTGCAAAAAATTGCAACTCCCTAGCCCAACTGTACAACACACACATTCTCGTGGCATTCATATATTTATTTAGGGCCTATTTGGTTGCTAGAACACAACAAGAATAGGAATAGAAAACTAGAACTAATTTTGTATTCTCCATTTCATGCATCAAATTAGAATTTGGAATAGGAATGTGTATTCCCATTTTGACCCCAAAATGAGCTTATTTCCATTACAAAAAAATACCTATTATTGGAATAGGCTATTCCTATTCTCAATCTGACTTTCTCATATTACATTCTCTTTTTAGGTCTATGGTTGTACGGGAAGGAAAAAAATAATTTATGCACAGAAAGGTTTCCCATCTCTCATTTGAAAACTTTAATGATCATTAGACTTGGAATATGCGGCTAAGTTTACAATGCCCATAAAAATGGCAAGTACAACACTCATTGACTGAGAATTTTTTTGCATGCGACTCTGCAATTGAGATTTAACAATGCCATTTGTGCCACCCATGCCTTCAATGTAGTTTCCCTAATTGTTTAGACTCCCACTAATAAATATATTGATGATTCTTTCCTTTAAACTGTTGGCCATGAAATCCAGACTTGAAGAGTCATAAAAAAACCTTTGAAATTATGAAAACCTTGGATAGTTCTTTCCATTAACTCTAGTTAGACCAATACAAAAACTTCTCTTAATGATGAGATAATTAGTTTTAGTACATTTTTCTAGCTTGAAATTAGCTTAGAGAGGATTTTTAACCATAGATAATGCATACTGGTGTGGAGGTGCAATGTATACTTCTAAGGACCTCAAATCAAACAACTTCACAACTTACATGGCCTTTACAAATATTAGACTCATAAAATTCAACACTGAGTGTGCATTACAAGACATGGGATTTGATCTAGGTCATGAGGATACCTACTCCAATATTGCCATGCATTACTTGTGTTCTTCTCATAATATATTCCTAGTGCACTTTGTACATTCTACACAATCCCTCACTGTAGGCCAAAAGTCAAAAGATAGGGATACAATTATTCACATTTCTTCATCCTGCATACTTGGTTAGAATCTTCAATTTGGATCCTTTTAATTAAGGAGACCATTATTTTCTCAATTCAAATCATTACTCATGTACTGCATCTTAATGGAAAGAGCTATTGTCAATAGTATTATCTAGGAGGTCAATATAGTCTTGAAGAGAGGTCTTCTCTATACTAGGTGATGCTTCCTCAAAGAGAGCCACAACCATGAAAGAAATTATTTTCAATGTATAAATTTTTGTGTGAAGGGCTACATTGAGCAGGTGTGTGGGATTCAAATTGGTCAATCATGGTATGCCTAGGAGACTTGAAACACAAAGCTCAGATTCCAAGTATACTGATCATATATTCCAAGTTATTGAAAGATAAAAATAATTCCAATTTTGTACAATTGAACAAGGGATCAACATATTCCCAATCAAATTCTAGGTGAACCAAACATCACTGAAATTTCCATTTCCCATTCTAATTCCTATTCCAATTTTCAATTCTTATTTTCAATTCCTACGCCTACAACCAAATGGACCCTTAGCATATTCACATGCTTGCCTTGATTTTGGTTCTTTAATTTTGGTTTGTGGGGTATTGAATTATAAAGAGAGGTGGGACTTGATGAGAAATAATTGGGACTTTTCCAAGTGGGTAAGAATATAAATAATTATAGATGACTAGGCATTGAACAATGTAGGGCACTGAACAATTTAGTTCCTTTCTACACACATATTGGATGTGGTGTTTTGATAACAACCTCTTTGCTCTCTCCTATTTACATAGAATAGGTAATCCAAATAATCCTTTATTGATCTTAGCTATAACCCTAAAAACTCCTTTTGGTTCCCATGTGACCTAATTTTGGATTCACTTACTTTCTACCATTACTGATAACACACGTATTTATGCACACATGCATTCTCTCTATTGGGATTTTGAGATACATCATAGGAGGAGCTTTTAATAGCCTGCCCCCCCTCCCTAATAAAACAAAACCTCCCCTTCCCCTTCCATAATGATAATGATATTTACACATACTCTTCTGACACCAAGCAAGCCTATCTATGTGATTCTTTTTTTACACATGTACACACCAAGATGAGGGAATCAATTTCAGACTAGCAATAGGATTCATTTGTGTTCATCTTTGATTTTTTTCTCTCCACACATCCCATCATCTCCCATCCTATCCCATTTTACCACCTCTCCTAAGACCCATATAAGAAGTCAATACAATATCTCCCCATAACCCACATACTAGATTTTTCAAAAGTCTAAGTGGGCATCTAGCAAATTGGGCAAGGTTGCCTTAACCTAATAGCATAGGACAGTTGAAACAATCAATTTTTTCTCTTCATGTTTTTTTGTGAGAAGATTGAGAAGATAATTCAATAATGGAGACTCTTAACTTTGGTTACATTCATGATAAGGGTAATGCACACCTTGCCTCATGGATTTTGGCTTCATCCCACTGATGAAGAGCTCATAACACATTATCTCATTACAAAGGTTTTAGATAACAATTTTATAGTTTTATTTTGAGTTCGTTTGTAATATGCATATACATATACTTATGTGTATGTGTATGTATATGTACGATTGACTTAACACTGCAAAACAAAATAACATTAACACTACCAGGGTAAAGATGTGTGCTACGTCAAGTTTATGTGATTTAAAAATAAAATTGCTTGAAACCACAAGAAAATTGTGAAAAACACCATTGTGGGCCCTTGAGTTCTTTTTCACCTATGTTTTACTTTTAAACCTTTTGAGATCAATTGCAAACATCTAAGAATGAATATACAACAAAAATGTGTTGGACATGATTAATGATTTTTTCATGCATTTCCTTCTTCTATTCTAACTACATTGGAACACCAAAAAATATGTGAGCCAATGATCTTGGAATCATTTGTTTGCAAAGAAATAATTCTCAATTGTGCATCATTATTTCATTTGGTTATTTTTCCTTACATCATCTCAATGACTTGTAACAAATGTAGTTTTGATGTTGTAGGATTGATCGCTATCATGAATGTGCCAAAATGTCGATGTGGTGCTGGACCATGTTTGTTGAAGACCTCCAACACACAAACTAATCTTGGTTGTCAATTTTTGTGTTTCTCAAATAGGAAAAGGGTTGTTAGTACAATTATTAATTTTTTTAAAAATTAGCATAATAGCTAATTATTAAAGTAAGAACTAACAAAGATTTAATATTGTAGGGAAATAATGGGTGTGGATACTTTAGTTTGATCAATGATGCACAATCAAAAACTATAGTGCATGATGAAGGAACAAAATAGAAGTGTTGTAAGGCTCAAAAGGATAAAATGTTATTTTCATGATGTCTTCTTTGCAATATAATTGCACTTATTTGTTGGGACCATATGTGAAAAAGTGCATAGCTAGAAATTGTATAAGGACTAATTTCTTTGTTTGGACCATAACTGGACCACAACTAGACAACAATTGGATCATTTATGTATGTGTATGTGTATCAAGTTTCAAGCAATTTCATTTTAAAATCACATAAAACTAAAGAAACACATCCTTACCTAGGTAATGTCGATGTTATGTTGGTTTGCAGCGTTGATTAAATGCTATAGATTATTGTAAAAACTTGTATGCAAATGAATTGGTGATCATAATTGTTAGAAAAAATTTCACAACTTTTTTAGCATGCTTCTTACCTGTGCTAGAATGGGAGCTTGTAAACAAGGTATGGAAATGTGTATCAAGTTTCAAGCAATTTCATTTTAAAATCACATAAAACTAAAGAAACACATCCTTACCCAGGTAATGTCAATGTTATGTTGGTTTGCAGCGTTGATTAAATGCTATAGATTATTGTAAAAACTTGTATGCAAATGAATTGGTGATCATAATTGTTAGAAAAAATTTCACAACTTTTTTAGCATGCTTCTTACCTGTGCTAGAATGGGAGCTTGTAAACAAGGTATGGAAATCAAGAAAAAAATAGTGGTTAATAGTGGAAGTCTTCCTCTCCAACCAAAAAAATCCTTTAGTTTTTGACAGCTACCATCATCGATTCTATTTATAAATACAAGTTTGAACATATAGGTGGGCATCAAGAAGTTATATTATATTTGTTTCCTATCAAATAGTAGAAAATTGGAATCATACTTTAGTTCATACATTGAACAAGATAATAGTAAAAAATGATCTAAATTATACATTTGGCTAAACTTTTATAATTAGAACAACTCATAACAAAATTGGGTTAAACTTGTATAATTAGAATAGTTCATAATAATTGAACCATTATAAGTATAATTGCTAGCCTTTAGCTATTCCAATTATGAACTAATAATTCATAAAAAAAAATTGCAATGTATGAACTGAAGTATGATTTCTAGCCTTTAACTATTCAAAATATTAACTAATAGTTCATAGCAAAAGTTTGTTACGAAATTTTATGAACCTGATGTAATTGGTTTGAACTTTAATATGAAATATTGCAATAGTTAGCCTAATGTAATTGGGTTGAACTTTATTATGAATATTCAAATCATACTTCAGTTTGTACATTGCAATATTATTATGAATGATTCTAATAGTCAACCTAATGCAATTGAGATTATATTGTCTTGGAATTGAACAAAATAACCTTGATGATCTTTGAAGATCTTCTGTTGCATAGGTATCTAGTTCACTTTTTTGCTTCTTCTATGAATTGAAATCCTTAATTTACATTACATTAGGATATAAAGAGACTTTAACATGGATTATGATGCTATTATCCTAGACTTTTCTGACCCAACAAGTAGCAATGAAATCTTTAACTATAAAAAAAAGCTCAATAATGGTTAATTTTTTATACTCTTTTACGCCATTAACTAAAATATGGACATGTTTTTATAGAGTTTTTGGGGAATCATGAGCCTTTTTTCCTTGATAAGTGTAGTTTAGGTGGACTAGGTAAAGCCGATGTTCTATCCTCTACTTGTGTTTTCCATTGAATATATAGGAATGAATTTTAGATGTTAATGGGAAATTTAGAGTTATGTTATTCAACTTCCACCTTTATGTGGTTGGCCCTATTAAGTAGAGAATAGTAAACTATTCTAGAAACAAAGCGAGTCTTGATACCCAGTCACCTTCTCAAACTATGATAGTACCGAAAATCCTTCACATCCAAAAGCCCTATCAATGGTCAAAATCCACCTTAGGATCCAATACTCTCCATGTATCACTTACCTTCAATGGTCATCCTTGGAGGCATGTTTGGATCCCCTCCAAAGTCTACCCCTTTTGACATGTATACTCTCTCCTTCTCCCCTTGTTGTTTTGGATAGAACCCACAACTAAGTTGTTATACTAGTTCTTAAGCCCAAAATAGACAAATCATGATTTGAAATGAAAACTTCTCTTGAATACTTCAATTTCCATTGTTTATGCAGGTCCCTTGTTTGAAATGAAAACTTATTTGTGCACCTCAAATCAATACTTCATTTAATGAAATTGATGTTTTCTATGGATGACTATCACAAAGTAGCAATTTTTTTGGCTTTAACATTTGCACTATCCTAGTAAATCAACCATTTGTATCCATTGTTTGTGCACCTAGAATCAAAGTTATGTAACTTTATCACTTGTAAGTATAATTTGTAAACACTACAAATGAGCAATCTAGTTACTCAAATATTCATCAAATGATATTGTAAATTTTAAAATTATCTTACAAATTCATCTGTAAGTCATGAATTATTGTTGTTCTTATAAAATTGGCTTACATATGTTTCTTTAGTTGACATGGTTTTGGAAATGAAATAGAGGTATAGCATGAGATAACATAGAAAGTAAAATGGAAAGAAACTATTTCATTAACATCACCTTAACATTATGTTTATGTTAAAAATCCATTGTGGGATAAAAATTTCACAAGTAAATTTAGTAAGTATAGTTCAAAATATTCAATACCAAAACCTCCCCTCCCCCTCCTATAATGATAATAATAGATATACACATACTTTTTTGACACCAAGAAATCCCATCTATGGTGATGCTTTTCTTACACATGTACACACCAGGCTGAGGGAATGCATTTCAGACTAGCCATAGGATTTATTTGTATTCATCTTTGATTTATGCCTTTCAACACATCCTATCCCATCCCATTTTACCACCTCTCCTAACATCATGTAAAAAGTCAACACAACATATCCCCACAGTTGGCCATGTACAATATTTTTGAAAAGGCTAAGTGGGCATATGGAAATTTGGGTAGGGCATTTGAAACAACCCATTTGTTTTCTTGTGTATCTATAAGCAGATTGGGAAGAAAATTAAATAACAAAGGCTCTTAACTTTGGTTACATCCTAGATTTAGGTTCCATCCCACTAATGAAGAGATCATAACACATTATCTCGTGAGAAATGTTTTAGACAACAATTTAAATGTTATTATATTTTGTGAGTACAAAGAAGCTAGAAATGATCATATCAAATGAAATAATTATATCTTGTGAGAAAGGTCTTAGACAAAAATTTAATTTTTAGATGATCATAAAATAATAATATCTTGTGAGAAAGGTTTTAGACAACAGTTTAATTTTTATATGATCATATGAAATTAAATGGCACATGAATACAAAGAAACTAGAAAGACATTGTGTATAGATGAATGTATGAAATGGATAATTGTGGAGTACTCAGTACATAAACTCAACATTCAGTATGCACATTGTTGACTTGATGGTCAAATCATTTTGCTATTAGTGACTTAACACTTAGTCAGTTGGTTACATTACTACCAAGCTATACAATTTCTATCAAGCTTATAATACTACTAGTAGTGCAAACCAAGTTTTCAGTTGCTACCAAGCCAATTAGTCTAATTGCAGTTCATGAAGAGCTTCATAATCTCTACTAACATCTAAGGAAAAATGTAGTGTCTACCAAGCTAGTAGTGTTAACAAAGTGAATAAAGGTAGTGTTGATCGAGCATTTTAGTATCAATCAAGTCTACCAAGTTCTTCAGTGTTCGTTGAATCATCCAATGTTGACCAAGTTCCTATTACCCCAAGTGATCACTATGGAAAAAGAATCTACATCAATTGAGTTTGAGAGTTTTTTGAGTGTTTCCAAGTATCAAAACATCACTTGAGTGGTCTTTAGAACCCAAGTTACAACAGTGAGCCGACTCTATAAAGATTGTTTGAATTTGGTATTGTAGTCGACTCTAGAAGGTAATTTATTGGATTGGTATATATATGTAGTATATCTTTTCATATCCAATGTAATCATATTGAAGAAGCAAGAAGAAGATGAGTGTGAATTAGGGAAGGCTATAAGAAGTCTAAGGAAAAGAAGAGTCTTATAAATCACAGTCAGGTGATCATTGTATTTCAAAGGAATCTCATTCAGTAAATCGAGTTGCAGATCAGAGATCAGCCACTGATTCACCTTAACATGTGCACCAGTAAAATCTTTTAACAAGGTGGACTTAATAGCTTCATTCCAAATATCCTAACAGATTGCATACTTCATTCTATGTTGTAAATCCTTTGACAAGGTGGATCTAATAGTCTTTATTGCTCCTAACAGGGTAGATCATCAAAAGTGATCAATTGTAAGTTTTAACAGGCTAACTTTATACTATAGTAATAAAGCTTGTGGGTATCATCCCCACCTCAATTTTACTTTCTATTTGGAAGCTTTCTGGGTTACCAAATATTGTGTCAAGTGTTATGAATGTTTTATTATTTTCATTCCTTCATGTATGAAATTAGATCAGATTACATGGTGAATGTTTAATGGGTGAAATAAAGTATAAGTTTTATTGGTTACTAATTCAAAACCCCCTCTTAGTCACTTGGTCTATACGACATTTCCAATAATTGGTATCAAAGCAATGGTTCCCACATCAGAAGTTTAGCAGCTTGAGAAAGGATCAGAGATAATGGAAGTCTATAAACTGGAGAAAGCTTTTGAAAATGAAAAGTTAGATTTGCAATTGGCCATGGATCAATTCAAGAGAATGAAGGAGAAACTCTTTGAGTCCATGAAAAAGAAGAAAAGATCTTGCAGCACAGATGAATGACAATGTCTACATTGAAGAAAGAATTGAAGAAATTTGTCAAGAAAGAAGTTCAAATTTAGCTCATGCAATATAATCATAGATTTACTTGAAAATAATCTTACTCTTCATGAAGAAGTCAGAAAGTTGAAAAGAGAACAAGAAATTCAATCAGTCAGAATGTATGAAGTCATGGAAAAAAAGGACAAAGTCAAAGAATAAATAGAAGAAAAGGACAATGAAATTAATCAAATATCTCTTCATCAAATAGATTTGATTGATCAACTGAATGATGCAAATCAAGAGCTTATCAACTTGAGGATAGAGAATGAAAGCTTGTAGAATGACCTCATCTTAGAGAAGCAAACCAATGAGAGGATGATAAAATCTCAAGAAAGCATGAATCAATTGAATGGGAAAACTCAATTCAAATACAAAGGAAAAGCTAGATTAGGATACACATAAGAAGGTGAACCATCTTAGCAAGGAGCTCTACTTGTAATCATTGTGGAAAGGTAGGACATACATCAAACAAGTGTTGGAGAAATGGTAAATCAAAGTTCAATGGAAAGTGTTATAGTTGCAAAAAACTAGGACATAGAGAAAGTGAATGCACAGAGAAACCTAAGTTTGAAAAAAAGTGTCACAATTGAAACAAACAAGGACACAAATCTTCAGAATGCAAAACCAAGAAATGGAACCCTGCAGAAAAAATTGTCAAAGCTATATTTGGTTGGGATTACAACACATGGAGCAAATGTCATTATTGTGGTGAGTATGGGCACATTGGAGTAAATTGTATAAAACATCACACAAGGAAGAGAGACACTACAAAGAGATGATTTGTATGTATAGAACTTGGACATCTTGCCAAGAACTCTATGAACCAAGGAAGAGTTGAAGATGAAAATAAAGAAAAGGCTGACAATATCAGAAGTTAGATGAGGCAATGATGGGTAAGGAGATCTCCTCAGAATGTAAGTCAAAGTAATGAAAATGTTGAAACCCAAGTCAATGAGTTGTGTGACTTAACCATTTCAAACTAGTTATCAATGGAGATTACTAGAACTATGATTCCAAAGGAGATATCTTACATCAGTTCTAGGAAGCACACAAAAGATCCACATCAAAATTCTAGATGCATAAGAATCACCGATTTATGATGACAACTTATGTCGAGTCTATCTGATAAGGAAGTGAAGGAATCATTGAAGGAGAATGAAACAAAGTTGACCCCCAAATTCAATGCATTCTTGATCCTATCAAAAGACATTGAAATAGTTGTAAAGTCTAACAAAATTGCATGGAAGAATATCTATGGGTTGCACAAACCTAGTGAACAAGTTGTGCAAATTGATGATGAAGAAGGTGTTGAGAAAGATGATGATGAAATTGATGATATTGACAATGAAGAAGGAGATGATGTAGAGGATCAAGAGGATCAAGAAGTAGTCAGAGGTGATCTTCCTAAAACTCAAAGTATTGAAGACTTAGACCCATAAAATATAGCAATAGAGGTAATGGCCTCCCCTTCTCTCTCTTTGAGAAAAGTCTTAGTGCAATCCAGCTCAGAGAAGGATTCTACCAAGTTAGTTGAGGTAAATATTGCTTCACCAAGAACACAACTAAGCAGTGGATAAATACTACTGAGTGTAATGATAAGTGAAGTTTCCATCACTTCATCTACCAAGAAACAGGCTCAAATCATCTCAGCAACAGTGTCACAACTAGTATCATTAAGTTTTCTTGTCATATATGTTGGTGATTCTATTTCTACTATTGTTACTTCATCTATTGTTTCTTTACCAAGTACATCTACAATGAGTGCAATGATAGTTGAGGTCAAGCATCAACTGAGCACAAAGTTTTGAAGAAAGATAAGGAAATTATTCCTTCAGTTATTCATAAGGAAAAGGGTAAAGAGGTAGAAGCCTCTAGTAGAAAAATTGATCTAGATGAGGACATTGTAATACCAAATTGGGATCTTACCAATCTGACTCCTGATTAAATGGATACCCTTGGTGAGCAATGGAAGAAGAGGGAAAAATAGCAAAAGCTCAAAGAGGAGAAGAAAAAGAAGAATCAAGTGCTTGTAGACATCAAGAATATATTTTTTGATGCACTAAACATTGAGGTTGATGAGAAACAACCAATTTTGGATCAACTTGTTGACATTGTTCAAAAGTATAATGAGGAAGTGGATGAACAAGACAAACTTCTATAGAGGGCAGAAAGGAAGTTTGAGAACAAAGTTTTGGAGAAGGTAGCATAAAGGATAGTTATTGATCAAGTAGAACTATCTACTATTCTTTCTACATTTGCAATTTTTGTAAATAATGGTGTTTCTTTATTTGTCTAGTTAAGTGATACATCTAACTTCACTAAGGAGATAAAGGAGAAACTATCTAAGATAGATGATGACATGAAGGCAAGTGCACATCAATTGTCACTTAATCCTAGTTGCAGATTTGCACATTTTGTGAAAATCAAATATCTAAGAAATCTCCAAGTAGAATTTTTGAGGGAAGAAGCTAGGATAAGGGCTACACTAGTAGAAATATAGGGCATGATCCTTCCCAACATGGATGCAATGCAAAAACATTGATCCATGACAACAATTTCTCTATAGCAGATCACATGATGAAACTATCAATAGAGGTACAGATAGCTTTGCATGCATCAAAAGTTTTACAAGAGAATTGGGACAAGTCAATACCCATAATTTGGAAGGTACATAGTGATTTCCTATAACATTTTGGTGTTACCTTGTAGCTATGTATTTTTCACATTTGTGTCAAAAAGAGGGGCAACAATATATCATATGTAAGGGATAATTGTATATACAAAGGGGGAATACATGTACAATATGAAAGATGTATATACAAAGCAAAAAATATGTTTACAAAATTTTTTTTGAGAAATAAAAAACAAAATCAAAGATTGCCAAGTAGGAACAGTAGCAAACAACAGTCAAAACTGAGTTACGAACCTAGACATGTTGATAGGGGGAGTTTTGACTTGAATTTTGAGTATTTAGTATTTTTGGTATGATAAGTTTTTTTGTCACTAATGCCAAAGGGGGAGATTGTTGACCTAATGGTCAAATCATTTTTCTATTAGTGACTTAACACTTAGTCAGTTGGTTACATTGCTACCGAGCTTATCATACTGCTAGCACTACAAACTGTAAAAGTTGTGAAAACCAACTTTATAGATCCTCAAGAACACCTACATGCAAATATCCTGCAATGAAGTGAAACCAAAAAATGGAAAAATCTGAGCTTAGAAGTTCTCAAGAATGCGAGAGCAAAAAAAATGTATTCTAAGTTATGAAAAAAAAATACAAAAGTTCAACCTTTTAAGGTAAACGAAACCCTAAAGGAAGGAAAGCTAGGTTTGTGCATTATAATTAATATAAGATATTAATTATATACACCTAAGAGAGCTAAAGAACCTAGAGTAATAAATAACTTACTCTAACACCCCCCCTTAAGTGAAGCTTAGGAAGAAGCTAACCTAGCAAAGCTATGAAAGTAGGAAAATGGGTCTCGACAACAAGGCCTGATCAGGTACCCAAAACAAGGAAATCTCTGTAAACCAGAGACAGAGGAGAAAACCCAATGGGAAAAAACCCTCTCCAAAAAGAGATAGAACAAACATGCTGAAAAAAAACATGAAGGAAGGAAGGCCTCAAGAAGACCCCCCAAGGACAACTTTCGTAATTCCAAGCATAGACCGTAGCTGAAGATAGCGAGGCGATGCAAATGACTTGGTGAAGATGTCAGCAACCTGTGCATAAGTGGAAATGTACTCCAAAGAGAGAACACCATCCTAGATCAAATGATGAATGAAATGCATATGAAGCTCAATGTTTTTAGTGCATTGATGCTCCACTAGGTTGCGGGATATATGAATAGCACTCTGATTATTGCACCATAGAACAGTGGGATAATCAGGAGGAAAACCAAACTCAGTCATCAACTGCTAAAGCCATAAAATCTCCTGACTAGCAAGCACTACAGCTCGATACTCAGCCTTTGTAGATGAAAGTGCATGAGCCTGCTACTTCTTGCACAACCATGTGATAGGACTAGAGTCAAAACAGAAAACAAAGCCAGAAGTAGACTTCTGATCATCGACATCACCGGCCCAATCCGAATTAGTGTAGCCAACAATGTGAGGAGTCCCTACTATGTAATGAATGCCATACATCAAGGTTCCTTGAATGTATCTCAAAATATGCTTGGCATCTTACTAATGACTCTCATGAGGATCATGTGAGAATTGAGAGACAAGACCCACTACAAAGAAGAGATCACGACAAGTGTGTGTCAGGTACAACAAGCTGCCAACCAACTACTAGTACAATGTTGGATCCACTGAAGGTGAAGTGCAAGAGGTAGACAAAGTAACACCCAACTGAAAAGGTGTAGGAGTAGCCTTGCAATCAAGCATGTCAAAGCGTTGAAGCATGTCAAGAGCATACTTCTACTGGTAAACAAAGATTCCAGCAAGGGACTGAATAATCTAGAGACCAAGAAAATAGTGTACCAGGCCAAGATCAGTCATCACAAACTGTTCCATCAATGCTCTCTGTATATCCTTAATCATAGAGGACAAGCTACCTGTGAGAAGAAGATCATCAACATATAGCACAAGGATCAAAACCTCAGCCTCAAGACACTGAATGTAGACTGTAGGATTGAAATGGAAATGGGTGAAGCCTGTAGAAAGCAGAAAAGACCCCATCTTCTCATACCAAGCTTGAGGGGCCTGTTTGAGACCATACAATGAGTGTCAAAGTCTACAAACCAAGGAGGAATCCTGCACAAATCCCTAAGGCTACTCTATGTAAATCTCCTTAGTAAGATCACCATGCAAGAATGCACTCTTCACATCCATCTGAAAAATGGGCCATCCCTGTAAAGCTACGAGGGATAAGACAAGGCGAATAGAGTTCATCTTGGCAACATGGGCAAATGTCTCAGTGTAATCAATACCCTCAACCTTTAAGAAACCCTTCAAAACAAGATGAGCCTTGCGCTTATCAATGGAACCATCAGCAACAAACTTAGTATGATACAATTATTTGTGTCACACAACCTTTCTTCCCTTAGGAAGACAACAAAGATCCCAAGTATGATTCTTCATCAAAGAAGAATACTCCTCCTCCATTGCACTATCCCACTCAGGATGTCCTGTAGCTGCTACAAAATTTTGAGGGTCATCAAAAATAGCATGACTGAGAAGACTAGAACTCGTAATATGTGAATGGGTGTGACAAGAAGTGGTAGGGTCACCAGCTAGTTATCTTGCACCCTAAACTGTAGCTCGAACCCATTTAGGCATCTGGGGAGGATCTTGTGGCGGAGGTAAATGGGGATCAACATGATCATCATCCTCATCATCCAAAAAAGAGACTGGAAAGGATGAGGGAGTGGTGGTTAGTGAAGTAGAATCTAGAGGTGGGGTATCTACTGCAGGAAGGCGCTCATCAAACTGAACATCCTATCGAAATAGGACCTCTCTAGAATTAGGATCAAACAACCTATAGGCCTTAACATCCTCGCAATAGCCAAATAAAATGAGGTGTTGGCTCTTCCACTCCATTGCTCTCCTCTGAGCATCAGGTATAAATGCCCATGCTTCACTACCAAAAATTCAGAATGAAGATACATCAGGCTTGACATGAGACCAGGCCTCCTCGAGAGTCATATTTCAAACTTCCTTGTGAGGTATCTGATTCTGAATGTAGTTGGCACAATTGACTACCTCTACCCAAAAAAACAAATCCATGGACCTGGACTGAATCATACAATTAGCCATCTCTCGAAGGGTTTTGTTCTTCCTCTCGGCCACACCATTTTGCTGAGGGGTGCAGGGCACTGAAAAATAATGTTGAAGACCATGTTCAGAGAAAAAATCCCTAAAAGCTTGGTTAACATACTCCCCCCCATTATCAATGCATATCCACCAAAAAGAAAGACCAGACTACTTCCCAAAAAATGTCTTGAAGACTCGAAATGAATCGAAGACATCAAACTTGTACTTCAAAAAGTACACCCATGCACGTCTGGAGAAGTCATCAATGAAATTAAGCACATATCTGACACCTAAAAAAGAAGAAGTGGGAAATGACATGAGGTCACTATGAATCAAATCCAATGGTGACAAAGCACAAGTGGCTCATCCATGTGGAAAAGGATCCCTATGTTGTTTGCCAAGAGCACAACCCTGACAAACACCATCTGTAGAGGAAATCTAGGGAAGCCCAAGAAGAAGTGCCTATGTGCTCATCTGCTGAAGATATCTGTAATTGACATGGCCAAAATGCTCATGCCAAAGTCTGCTTACCGAATCTGCATGTACAACAACACATGAACTTGTGTCATCAGAAGACTCAAATCATACAAATCTGTAGAGGCGAGATGCAGAATCAACACTCCTAGTAGCCGCAATCATCTCAGAATTGTGTAAGTCTCAGATAACCACATCATGTGGTGAGAATTCAACTGTCTTACCAGAGCCAAAGTGGAAAATATGATATATAGACAATAGGTTCATCAAAATGTCAGGGACCAGAAGAACATCCTAAAGAGAGCCCCCAGCTAATGCAATAGAACCAGAACCCATGATAGAAAGATGTGATGAGTTTCCAATAGCAATTTGGGTAGTAGGACAAGGGGCAAGTGATGTGACCAACTGCTGAGTGTTTTTCATATGGTGAGAGGCACTAGAATCAAGAATCCAAGTAGGCCCAGAAGTCATAGCTTGTGTAGTAAGAGTGTGACCTTTCCCTGTAGGGGGGGATGCAGACTTAGGAGCTGAAATGTGATGCTCCTACATGGCTTCCTCTAAAGGCTCCAAACATTTCCAACACCTAGAAATGGGTTGTCCATCCTTTCCACAAAAATTGTAGGTCTTAGTTGATTTCTTCTTAGTCTTGGAGGTAGACTCAGTAGACTTCGAAGTAGATTTACCCTTAGAAGGGATAGTTGGAGGTTTGGCATCAATTTTTGGTGCATCTTTCTTCAATTTGGCTTTTTTTTTTGGTTTCCCTTGAGAAGTCTGAGCAACCAATGCTTGGCTGGAAGAGCCAGAGGCATCCACTTGTTGGATCTTAGCCTATTCCCGTGTCAATTGATCACAAAATGTCTCAAATGAAGGCATTTGATGTCTGTTACCCAAGGCATCCATGGTGGAGTGGAAAGTGGAAGAAAATATCTGATACTATCCTCGTAATTTTGAGAGTATCAAAAAATACACTCATCATTAGTTTTTTTTTACCACATCCCTACAAGACTATACATAGAGATTTGAACTTCATCAAGAAGTCTTCAATAGTGAGAAAGCTAGTTGGTGTCAAAGAAGTCAACTCTGCATCAAGCTGTAGTGCCCAAAATTCATTCACTGTGCCAAACATTATGTAGAATTTGGTCCAAACAGCCAGTGGAGTGGTCAAACCATCCAAATGAAACAATAGACTATCAGAGATGTTCAGTGCAATCAGTCCCATGGCTTCATCCATTTTGTTTCTATGTTACAGAACCTTAAATGGGTATTGCAGAATAGATTGGTTCGCATCTAGGTAGGACCATAAGCCTCTGGACATGAGAAGCCTAGTCATTTGTGTCTTCTAGGTGTGATAGTTGTGTGGCGTGAGCTGGATCATAGAAGGATCTGACATTGAGAGAAAGAAAAGATGGAAGTAGAAGGGTATGATTCTGAAGAAAATTACAAAATAGAAAATTATCCCCCCCACAATGAATAAAAATATCTTCCAAAACCAAAGCAGCAACTATGGAAAAACACAAAAATTGAGAAAAGAACTTGGAATTTGGATGCAGAGAAGAGTAAAATAGAAGCCTCTACTTCAATGCCAAATTTGGAAGCTCAAATGAACTCAGAATCAAACAAAACCAACACCATTGTCTTTGTCTTTGAGTCATCTTTCCAGTGCTTCTTTCAGATCACAAAAATACATCTATATGCTCAAGTTATGAGCCAAAAACTGACTACAGATCCAAAAAAGGAGCTCTCTTGAAAATTATAGAGACGGGCTTAAATTTTACGGCTGTCACAGGCCGTTACCGAGAAAAAAATTTGGTAGCTACAAAATGATGTTAGCAATCAGATAGTGATGTCATCATGTCGGGAAGTGACATTAGCAGTTGCCAAAAAATGTCACCATGAAGTGATGTCAGCAGTCAGTTTCTAATGTCAGCAGACAGAATGCTGATGTTAGCCGATGATTCTGCTACACAGTGCTGCTAGCAGAGCTGGCACCCGGGAGGAGAACTCGGCAGCACCCTCTAGCTGAGGCAGAGCAAAGGTAGAGCTTGGGCAGCCAGCTGGTGGCAACGGGGCGCTGACCACACTGTTGGTGTTGCGCCAGCTACGACTGAGCACAGGCCAAGCGCGAGTGGCACTCCAGTGGCTGTGGGGTGGCGCTGGGGTGGCCCATGGGTGGATTGCCAAAAATCAACAATTTTTTTTGAAAAACGTGTCTATATGGCCTCCTAGGGAGCTTAAAAAAATTTCTAGACACTCAGAGGCCAAAAACAAGTTTTAAATGTATTTTGAATGCAAACGGCCTTTCGAATCCAATGGTGGCATCCGTTTGAGCCCAAAGTGCCCCAAAAAAATTTCCCTTCACCCTTTTGAAGAAAAAAACTCTGAAAAAGCTAGGGTTTCTAACTACGAATCGTGGCTTCAAAAATTTTTAGATGAGGAAGCAGTAGGTCCGCTCTAATACCATGTAAAAGTTGTGAAAACCAACTTCAAAAATCCTCAAAAACACCTACATGCAAATATCCTACAATTAAGAGAAACTAGAAAATGAAAAAAGCAGAGCTTAGAAGTTCTCAAGAATGTGAGAGCAAAAAAAATGTATTCTAAGTTATGAAAACAAAATACAAAAGTTCAACCTTTTAAGGTGAATGAAACCCTAAAGGAAAGAAAGCTAGGTTTGCACATTATAATTAATATAAGATATTAATTATATGCACCTAAGAGAGCTAAAGCACCTAGAGTAATAAATAACTTACTCTAATACAAACCAAGTGTTTCAATTGCTACCAAGCCAATCAGTTTAATTGCAGTTCATGTTGAGCTTCATAATGTCTACCGAGCATTTGAGGACAAATGTAGTGTTAACCAAACTCTGTGGTGTCTACCAAGCTAGAAATGTTAATGAAGTGAATAAAGGTAGTGTTGATCGAGCATTTCAGTGTCAATCGAGTCTACCGAGTTCTTTAGTGTTTGTCAAGTCATCTAGTGCTGATCGAGTTCCTATTACCCCAAGTGATTAGTATGGACCGAGAATCTACATAAACTGAGTGCTAGAGTTTTTTGGGTGTTGACAAGTGTTTTTGAGTATCAAAACAACACCCAAGTGGTCTTTAGAACTTGAGTTACAACTGTGAGCTGACTTTGTGAAGATTGTTTGAATTTGGTATTGTATCAGACTCCAGAAGGTCATTTATTGGATTGATATATATATGCAATATATCTTTTCATATGCAATGTAATCATATAAAAGAAGCAATAAATAAATGAGTGAGAATTAAGAAGGCTACAAGAAGTATAAGGAAAATAAGAGTCTTATATATCATAGTCAGGTGATTATTGTATTTGAAATGAATCTCATTCAGCAAACCGAGTTGCAGATTAGAGATCAGCCACTAATTCATCCTAATAGGTGCATCAATCAAAACCTTTAACAAGGTATACTTAATAGTCTCATTCCAAATCTCTTAACAAAGTGCATACTTCATTGTATGTTGTAAATCCTTTGACAAGGTGGACCTAATAGTCCTTATTGCTCCTAATAGGGGAGATCATCAGAAGTGATCAATTGTAAGATTTAACAAGCTAACTTTATACTACAATAGGTATCATCTCCACCCCATTTTTACTTTCTATTTGGAAGGTTTATAGCTTACCAAATATTATGTCAAGTGTTATGAATGTTTTATTGCTTTCAGTCTTTCATGCATGCAATTGGATCAAATTACATGGTGAATTTTTAATTGGTGAAAGAAAGTATAAGTTTTATTGGTTCCTGATTTGCACCTCCCCAACCCCCCTCAATCACCCGGTCTATAGTACATTTCCAACAACACATATCATCATTCAAGATCAAATGAGTGTGTGGGATTATACCAAAATTGAACAATAAAGTGTGGGATTTTGGTTGAATAATTTTTATAGTTGGAAATACACTGGTAGATATGTATGTAAAATACAAAAGAATAGATAAGGAAAATTATTCTTTCATATAATACATTGTATAGGAGAATAGTTCATAAAAAAATTGGGTTGAACTTATATAATTAGAATAGTTGTTAATAATTGAACTATTCTAAGTATGATTTCCAACTATCTTTAACTTTTCCAATTATGAAGTAATAGTTCATAACAAAATTGTGTTGTAGAACCTTGAGGATCTTTGAAGATATCCTATTGCACAAGTATCTTCTTGACTTTTTTGCTTCTTCTATAAATTGAAATCCTTAATTTAGATTGCATAAGGATATATAGAGGCTTCAACATAGATTACATGTATCAATGACCTAGTAATTAGTAATGAAATCATTAACTGTAAAAAAAAATCAATGGTTTATTTTTAATACTCTTTTATGTCATTTTCTAAAATATGGATGTGTTATTTTTACAATTTTTTTAGTGTAACTTTGATGAGTAGTATATTTTAAGACTGGGAAAAAAACGTGTTTCAAAGGTTCTTTACAACTTTTGCCAACTAACTAGTTATTGCATCAGATTTTTCTTAGGTAACTAGTTTACATACCTTGTTGTAGTTGGTAATATAATGTACATGTTATTGTGTCTCATGAAAGCATCCACCTACCCTTGTCATAATAATAATAGAAACACCTATTTGGTATAACTAGAACATCATTAACATTCACCTCCTTTTCTATTATGAAAATGTTAATAAATCCATAATGTGCTTTCATGGTTTTTTTACTCTATATTATTTGAACTTGGAGATCATGTCGATGCTCTTTGTTGGAAGTTTGACAACCTATGTAAAATATAATTATGTTAGGTGAATGATTTAGTAATTTATGGTCTTCATGTTGATAGTGGTATAATACTATATTATCATAAACTCTTTTTTAAGGTTCAACTTAAAAACTATGGAAATGTGCTTATTATAACACACATATGATTAGATGAGTAGTCTTGATTGCACAAGTATCATATATCCAACCTAAAGGAACATTAGTGGAATGAGAATCAACTTAAAGAAATTTACATAAGAGATCACACCAATCTCTTGTCTAAATGTATTTAAGTTGATTCTCATTCTTATAATATCTCTTCAAGATGGATGAATGAACCTCATACAATTGACACTTCTCATCTAATCATTTGCATGTTATTTAAGAAAATTTATATAATTTTTAAGTTAAACCTTAAAAAATGGTTTATGGTGAGAGTCCACTATACTACTACCAACATGGAAATCATTAATTTCCAAAATATTTTCTTAACACATTTATACTATGCACGAGTCATCAGATTTTTGATGCCAATACAATAATTTTTGACATGAGTTCTAACGAGAATGGCGTACCTTTGATGACAACATTATCAATCAAGTTAATCCAATTGGTCTCACTTCCCCTTTGTCTTCTGATGACATATGTCTTTGGGTGGTTGATATCCCCCTCCCCCATCAGTAATTTTGACAATAGTTTACCAATGATTGTATTCATCTATTGTCCAACTATAATGCACCAAATTTGTGATGAAGTGTCATAAAAAATTAGGCCCAAATACAGTAGTGTGATGGTAAAATAGCTATCTAGGCAAAAAAATGCGAGAAAAAACCATAGGTGTCGAAAAAGATGTCCCACTGATACTAGAAAACAAAGTTTGGTAGCAAAATTTTAATTTGCATGTGATGGAAAAAAATGCCAAAAACATGGAAAACTATCATAAACCCTCAAAAAATGTCAATGCATGTGGAAACCACCAACCATATGAGAAACTGACCAATCAAGCCTAGAAAATAATTACTCCTATAAATTTCCAACCATGCATATCGAAAACTACCAAAATAACCTTAACCAACTGAATTTGGCACAAAAACATTAAAAAATCTTTAAAACCACCAAAAAAGTGGTAAATCACTAAGCAAAGCATTAAAAAATCACCTTTCAAAAAGGACATGACCAAGATATTACCACATGGCTAGAAAAAGTGTGGCACACAAACAATTATGTTGTACTATCAGAGGCAGCATGTTCGTTGTTAGTGGTGTGGATGTTGCAAAAAAGTGGACCCACCACATGTTCCAAAGTCTTAGCATGGGGTTAGAACGTGTAGCATGGGGGTTTAAAAATTGTTGTGTAGAGGGCCCATGGGAGAAATTAAAAATAGGGCAACCAAAAAAATATATTGTAGGTGGAGCACAATGCCATCATGACAGGTCTATAGGCTCAACACGAGCCACAAAAATGTATCCTCCAAAGCATGTTCTCTAAAGAAACCTTGTGCACATGGATCATATGTCGTAGGTCGGTCGATCCATGTACATGCAAAGGCAGGAGGAGCGAATATATCCCAAAGTAGTGCACATACACCAATAAAAAAAGCCTATGTGTGATGGAAGGTCTAATAGAGACCTACACATGCAGGTACTAGAACCTACCTTGTTATAAAAAACTTGCCCTCATACCTTGTTATAAAAAACTTGCCCTCACTAAAAAGCAAACAATTTTTTTTTAAAAAATCAAACCCCCAAAACAAAAAATAAACACTTTTTAATAAAGTGAGATTTTTTTTTCATTTATTATTTTTTTGAGAAAATAATAAAATCGCTAACTTGGGATTCAAGTCTAAGGTCGTACGACCTTAGGTAATTTTTTTCCTTCAAATTGAACAATATCCAAATTGGGCATATTTTATATGGAACTAGGGGTTTTTGAGCATTTTGGGGTCAACGGTGATGTCATACCTTTGAAAACTGAAACCCTCAAAAACTCCAAAATGTTTCAAGATCAAGAATAAGTTGCAATAGATCCAACTCTAACACCATGTTAGATTTGAGAAATGAAAATATGTTGAACTCAAGAAACCTACATTCAAAATCTTGTCATAAGAGAAGAATGGAATCTAGAGAAATTGCTCTCAAAAAGTAAAATGCATTAAGAGAGAATGAATAGATTTACAATTTCCATCCTTATAAAAGGAGAAAGGAAAATCCTAAAAGTTAAAAATCCTAAAGGGAAATATACTAGGTTGCATGATAATGACTAATACACAAATACTGATTATATGCCTAAAGTTTAGCTTAAGAAAACTAGAGATAATAAGGTAATACCTTACTATAACATTTATATTTGTGGCCATATTATTTGCATGCATTACAATATCCATCCAAACTATTCTTAATAAATCTACTACTAGGCCTAGGTTTATACTCATTTTTAGTATGACCATACTTGTGATAATTAGATCAATACCCATCAAAGGTGTAATTCCTAATAGGTTTACTTCTACAAAGCTTTATTATAAGACCAACCTTACCACATTTGTAACAAAGAAGTTTGTAAGGTTTCTTACTAGAATTGCTCAAATTCACCTTCAATCTTGATACAAATTCTTTGGTTTAGATGATTCACCAACTTCAAAGGTGTGTTGACTTATATATCCAAGTGTTGGAAATATTCAAGACTATACTAAGTTACTGAGAGGGGAGGGGTGAATCAATAACCTTAAACTTTATCAATTTCAAATCTTAATTGCAATAACCCAATAATCATTTAATTCATTAAATTAGATCTAACTGTATGTATGAGAAACTGAAAACATAAACATTCATGGAACAAGAACACAATAATTTGGTGACCCAGAAACCTTCCAAATAGAAAGTAAAACTAGGGTGGGGATGATACCCACAAAACTTCAATACTATAGCATAAAGTTGGCTTGTTAAGGCTTACAATGATCACTTCTGATGATTTGCCCTATTAGGAGCAATTAGGACTACTAGTTGCACCTTGTTAGAGGATTTACAAACATACAATGAAGTATGCACTCAGTAAAGAGATTTGACAAAAGACTGTTAAGTCTACCTTGTTAAAGGATTTTGGACTAGTTCACCTGTTAGAATGAAACAATAGATCTTTGACTTAGAACTGAGTTGCTGATAGAGATTCTTTGAAGTACTGATCACCTTTATGTGATAGATATGACTCTACTGCTCCTTGTTGATATGGTCTTACAATATGCTTTGTTGTTGATTCACATTCACATGCTTCTTAGATATTCTTTAGTATCGCTTTTCATTCATGCATACACATATCTATCTATGTCTATGTCTATGTCTATGTGGATATGATATAATACATTACATATATATATATATATATATATACATACACACATATATATATATATATGTATGTATATATATATATATATATATATGTATATATGTATGTATATATATATATGTATATATATATATGTATGTATATATATATGTATATATATATGTATATGTATATACATATATATGTATATATATATATATATGTATATATATACATACATATGTATGTATATATACATATATATGTATATATATACTTATATATGTATATATACATATATATATACATACATATGTATGTATATATATACATATATATGTATATATATATACATATATATGTATATATACATATATATGTATATACATATACATATATATATACATATATATATACATATACATATATACATACATATATATATATATATATATATATATATATATATATATATATATATATATATATATATATATATATATATATATATCAATCCAATTTGTAAAATTACAAAGGTGGCCAATATACAAGATAACACCAATATTACAAAGTCAGCTCAAATGAAGACACTTGGGTTCTGAAGACTGACTTGGTGAAGTTCTGATACATGTCGTCCACTGTCATTACCCAACATTGTCATGCATTCGGTAGAAGTGGAAGCTCGGTCCATACTAATCATCTCAGAGTAGTCTCAAACTTGATCTACATTGGGAACTCGGTAGATATTGTGTAACTTGGTAGAAACTGAATTCCACATTTACCATACCTAAACTTGGTAAACACTAATCATCTCATCACTCCGTTAACACTAACTTTTCTTCACATGAACTAATGACTCAGTAGAAACTGTGAAGCTTGGTAACCACTAAACTACTCTGTAAGAATTGTAGGACTTCACACTGCCTGAATTTACTTGGTAACCACTTGAATGCTCGGTAGGAACTATGAAGCTTGGTGGCTACTGAATTACATGGAAAACATTGTAGACTATTTAATGAGTTTGATAGCCATACAAAATCTGAATAAGTTTGTAACTAATAACAAACTTGACTTAATGTCAACACCAAGTCCTGTAGTCTCCTTACTTCTCCTCTGATTTCTCATTTGTTCATCAAACTTCTAAAAACTTTTATTATACTTCTTTATTTTCTCATTATATTCCTTTTCAACTTTCAATTCACTCTTCAACTTGTAATTCTCTTTTCTCAATCTTTCATTTTCACTAAGGATTTTCTAGTTTTATTCACCAATATCATGAAGTCTTTCATGAATTGTGGTATTTTATTATTCAATCCTAAAAAACTCTTCCTCATATTTATTAAGGGATTTTTGAGAAACTTCCTTAGCTTCTTCTACAGTTGTCTTGGCTTCTTCTACAACTTTCCTTGCATCTTCTACAACTGTTCTTGTTTCCATCTCTTCATTTATCATGATTTCTTGACTCTCCATCTCTTTCCTTAGTTCAACATCTTATTTTCCCTCATCAAATTTGTGCTAACTTCTTCAGATTCTTTAGATCCATGTTCTAAATAATTATCAATGTAGTCTTCACATTTATTTAGTTGATTACAAAGCTCTTGCCTCTTAGCAATAGATATCTTTAGTTGATATTTCAGTTCATTGATTACCCTTTCTGATTTTGCAAGCTGCCTTTTGTACTTATAACTCTCCATGCCTTCTTTAGGGAACTCACCCAAGTTATTAGGCTTCTTCAAGGGTACTTGTATTTGATACCAATTTTTAGGTATCAAAGGCATTGAGGGGGGAATGAATTAGTGCAACCAACAAGTTGAAATACTTCTTTGATAACTTTAACAATTAAAAGCATGGAAATAAAAACATCGCATGGAAATTGATCACATAAAGCATTCACACATATAGAACACTTGACACAATATTTTTCCCATAGAAACCCTAGTTAAATGGTGCAAGCCACATGTGGAAATGGTGTCCACAAAATTCCTCTAGTGCACTAATGAAATCTACTCTGTTAGAAGCAAATTGCAAACACCCATTAAATGTATACCCGATTAAGAGCATCATTAGCCAGATTAAAAGCTAGAAGAAAAGCACAATTAAGAACACCCTATTAAGGGATTTTAAAATCATTCTAAGAGCTACCTAGTTGGAGGATTTAATCTTCTGATCCTACTAAAGATCCTTCTCACCCTATTAGTAGTGACTTTGCTCAAGGATTTAGCTTACAAAACTATTAGGAATTCCCTTGAGATGGACCCAAGAAGAAATGACCTAATTATGATAATTCCCGTCATAGATATCTTCTTCAACACTAATTAATCTTTACTTTACACATCAAACAAACTTTTAAGAGACTATATGAAACATTTTATGAGACCTGTAAGGGTCAAAAATGGGGATAAGACTTTGGATGTGAGAGAATATTTTGAACCTAGTTTATTTCTATCTTGGGCAACACAAGTCAAGAATGTGCAACACATCTCAAAAAGTTATTCCACATGGTATTGTAAAATGACAAGTGGTTTCCAAGTTGTGATAAGCCTACAAAAGGAGGGCTTGATGAGGATTTTGAGCATTGATTTTATTTTTTAAGGTCGAGTGCTAGAAGGATGTTAGGAAAGTTCCTCCAAGATTCAGTTGAGGTGATACTAGATTGCAAGAACTTGCATTACAAGTATGTTATAATCTCTTGTTTATTTAATAATATATTATACAAGTCTGATAGTGTTGGTTTTTTTTTCTCCTGTAAGGGGTTGCCTGTGATAATCATTATGTTATGTGTTTATTGTTATTTCTTTTATGGTCTTATTTGTCTCTTGAAATCTTTGCAATAGTTGAGTTAAATTTTGCATATTTTTCTTCTCAATATTAGTTTAGGAAGCAATTTCACATACCTTTACTTCCTTAGAGGTGGCTTAAATCTCCTTTTATAGAGGGATCTTGAATGTACCATCTAGTAAAGAATTTGTCCTCCATAAAATAAAAAGTTAGAGAATGAAAGATTGTCCATTTGGAAAGCTTAGAATTGAAAAGGAACTTGTTGGGCTAATGAGAAAGTTATCATCCAAGACATATATAAAAATTAATTTTCCCAAAAGAATCCTTTTTTATTTAAAGTTAGAGGAAATCCTCCTCTACAAAGAATTATAGTAAAGAAACATGAATCAAGGAAAACTTGGTTGATGGAAGGAGAAAAAGATACCAAGTTCTATCACACCTCATCTAGAATTGATGAGACAACATAAGAGGGTTAAATCGATCCTTTATAAGAATGGTATAGTCTTATATAAGAGGGAAGATATTGATAAATAAATAGTTTAGTCTTTCACGAACCTCCCTTTAGTTCAATATACAACTCACTTGGCCCCCTCCTCTTTAGTTTCATTCCTCAAAAGTATTTTAGAGAAAGATAACATGTTCTTGATGGATAAATTTACTTTGAAACAAATGAAGCAGGTTATTTTTAATATGGAACCTAATATAACACCAGGGCTAAAAGCACTTACAGGATATTTTTTCAAAAACATTGGGATTTGGGGCTAATAATATTCTTTTATCCCTAGAGGAATCTAGAAGGAATACAAATCTCCTAAAAGTATTAAACACAACTCTTTGGGCTATTTTCCCTGAATTTTCAGATCCTATTTTATTCAAACTTTCCTCTATTACATTATATAATATAATATACAATATCTTAAAAAAAGTGATACTATCAGATTAGATGAACTCATTCCTTCTATTACTTATTTAGAATAAAGTGTGTTTTTGCCCAAAAGGGTAACTGCTAAGGGTTTCATTGTAGCACATGAGGTTTTGCATCTATTGCAATTGAAAATATTACCGCTATGATTGTGAAATAGGACACAGTGGATTTGGCATAGTTAGTTGGGATTGCCTCTTTTTAATTCTTTGGAAACTTTTTTTTCTTCAGTAAAATGGACTAACTGGACTACTTATTATTTATGGACTTTAAGATTTATGTATTACATTGATATGATTTAGGATCTATAAGGTTATGACTTAATCCTAACAATCAAATATAATTTCCCGATCCATGCAGTAAATGTGTGGTTGTGTATCTTAAACCGTTGAAATTATAGAGAAGAAGAATTAAAAATTGATACAAAAGAATTCTTAATCAATTATGTAAAATGAATTCAATGCTTTTACTAAAGCAAATTAACGTAATTGAAAATGCAGAAAAGAACAACACATAATCAGCTGACAAAAAAGAAATGAGAGATAAGAGGCACAACACAATTTGATCTTAGAGTTTGCCTTGTCTAGACTACGTCTCTGGGTCCTGCTCCAATTGGTGGACCGATCCGATTAACTCCAAAAATCAATTACAATGTGTTACAATATCAACCCCTTCAAGTACATCAGCATTACTTTGCTCTGATGTACGAGATTGAAAAAATATCCTCCAAAATTTTCTCTCTTATCCCCAGCACTTAGTCGCCCTTCTGGTTCCAAAATAATCCCTCTAGAATGCCTCAATTCAAATGACTGAACTCCCAATTTTTCATAATCTCCATCTCATCACCTGGATGATTTTTCAAAGGACTAATGCCTCCTTTTATACATAAAATTTAGCCAAAAATGGGCTAAAACAATTAACCAACATAATCCCCCATTTTGATTACATATATTTGAATTTACCCCTTTAGCATTTTCTTGTTATGATCTATCACCAAAATTAAGGGTTTGTTTTTAACAAATACCCATATTTAATAAGGTTGGGTGGATTTGTTATGGATAGATAACAACTCTTCCTCTAATATCAAGTATACCATAAATAGCCCATTGGTTGCCCTTAGCTTTAGGAGGGCAATGATTAGGAGTTCAACACCCATCATCTAATTCCTTTAGTTCAAATTAAATAATCATTTTAATTTAAATTTAAATTTTTTCCCTCTCTTTAAGATTTTATGATGTCATGCTGACATCATCAAAATCCACACTTTTACTTGAACTTTAAATTGTCATAACTTTCACATTTGATCTTCGTTTTTGACGAAACAAACGCCATTGTAAAGCTTTTGACAAGCTCTTTCATTTGAAATCCATTGGTGACCACTTTTGAGATGATTATTTTTTCACCTTTTTACAGCCTTTGGTCCCAGTTTGACCAAACTTTGACTGGTCGTAACTTTGTTATCTAAACTCCAATTTTGCCCATTCAAGTTGCATTGGAGTCAGAATTGTGAGGACTTCAACATGGTACTGATTATTGGAGTTTTGGAGATACTTCAAATTTCAGTGAAAATATCCTCTAGATCATACATAATGGAGTTTTAGGGGGTTTCTTTACATTTTCAAGGAGTATAATGCAAGGAGACCCTTTTTCTCTATCCATCCTTATCTTAATGGTTGAAGGATTGAGTAAAGTACTCAAGACTAATTAAAATTTTCTTTGATAAGGAATACAAAATTCAAGTTTTCACAATTCACTCACTCATTCCCTATTTGAAGAAGATACCATGCATTTTGGCAGGGCTAGTATGGTTTCAGTTATAGTCATTAAGAAAGTGATTACTAAATAATGAAAAATCTTATTTTTTTTTTTATGGATTGTCCCTCATTGGTTTAAGAAAGACTCCTAAAATTCTAGAATTTCAAACTAAGCTCTGATCCTTGTAAGTACTTGAGCATTATGTTCTTTTCTATCTCTAAGCAACATATTTTTTGCAAAAAATGTTCCTACCATTTCCAAGAGAGTATTGTCTTGGAAGTATATATGGTATTACCCTTTCAGGAAATATAATAATGATTGAGTTTGTTCTTACAAAAAATCTGTATATCTTATGGTTGTTTTGAGAATCTATGAAGGTTGTTCAAGAGTTTTGGTGATAGTGGGGGGTGGGGGCAGGATTAGTACACACTTTAAATCTCAACTTGATTACTAAGTATTCATTCATAAAACACACACACACACACACACACGTGTGCACACACACAAATAAAAAACTAAAACACAAAGAGAAATACAAATAACATTATGCTGTTATATAAAAAATTCAAGATGGAAAAAACTACAGTAGAATAAAAATTAATTTATGATCTTTAAAATTGATTATAAAAGATGAGGCTAAAGCTCAAGGAGCACATTGTTCCTAAATGGTTCTTGTAGATTGAGGTCCATTGCCTTAGAGAAAGAAACAATTTCTTGTAAACCACTAAAGATTACTTCTTTAGTGAAAGATAAAATGATAGTGATTATAATAATCTATATTTGAACTAAGTAGAATTGCAATCTTCTATAATACTGATTAATGTTCACTATTCATACATATGTCAATAATACAATTTTTAATCCATACATTCACTCTTCCAAATTTCACTATATGCCATACAATATCATTCTCAACTCTTACCCTCATATTTTATGGATCTCTACCCATATATATGTCCACCTCAATTCCAAATAAAATCCATTAGATTGGCCAAATAAGATGTATTGTGTAAACCATGAAACCTTGACCCTAAACATCATCTTCAATCCATGTAGAAAGGAAAATAAGTTTGTGAAGTATCACATCAAACTGGAACACATACCAAAAGATCCAAAATTATTATCCATATCCAGTAAACATAATTGCAAAATTCAAAACTTGTTTAGTGGGATACAAAATGATGAAGTTGCAAATGCATGTCAAAAAAAATTATTACGAAATAAAGTGTTGAGCCCCAAAACATACTTGGTCCCAAAGATACATATCAATCAATTGTAATGTCAATAAATTTCAAGGAAGAGGAAGGTGAAGCATTCTTGCAAGTGGGTACATGATTCTTGTGAAACTGATACTAAAAACATCTTAACTTCTGATTTAGAGAAAAATAAAAAAACATAAAAAATTGATGTGTGTGTGTGTGCGCGCGCGTGCGCATAAGCTCCAAACATGTGTCAACACTCTTACCAACCTCAAGATGAAATATGTCAATGTACTACAATGAAGTGAAAAAGCATAAACCACTCTAATAGATTATTCACATGAAAAATCACACTCAAAAATTATAATTCCAATGTGTGCATAACAAAAATCATTTCCAATAAAAATGTTTAAGACCTCTAATTTTTTTTTCCTTTATAAACATTTCTCCAACAATAGCTACTAATTTATGATACCATACATTGACATATTTTTTTTCATATTGCTCTTCAACATATAGGACACTACATAATACAACTCTTAAACATTGTATCCATCTTCTAAGACTAATGACAACACAATTGATATCAATGCTAATAAAAAAATCATTTGTACAATAATGTTCCCCTTTATCATTGACGACAATACTTGTTGACCTTTAGAACACAAAAATACTTCCCCCTCTTTAGTGTCAAGGACAAAGAGTGCCTTAAAAAAAATACTCAAGATCTAAATTTGCATACATTCTCCCCCTTACATGTAAACAACATATCTAAAAAAAATCATTTGCACCATTGATACTATATTTCTCTTGAATACACATGGACACTCCATAATATAACTCTCTGACATCACATCCATCTTCTAGAAACTAACTACAAAAAAATTGACATCAATGCCTATGAAACATTCATTTTTGCAATAATATTGTCATTTTTATTGATGATAACACATTTGGACCTTCATAACTCCAAAATACTCCCCCTCTTTGACATCAAGGACAAATAATTGTTGACCTTATGGTCAAATAATTTGTTAGTTAGTGACTAAACACTTAATCAGATTGATTTTCTACATTGCTAGCGAGCTCTACAATTGCTACCAAGCATCTCATACAACCAGCAGTGTATACCGAGCATTTCAGTTGCTATCAAGCTTCATTGAGTCTGTCAAGATTTGGAGAGTCTGTAGAGCTCATTAGTGAAAACCATGGAGGAAGTAGTTTTAACCAAGCTTTGCAGTGTTAACTGATCTTATCATTGCTTAGCGAGCTGGCAATGTTAATAAAGCATAATGAAGGTAGTGTTGATCGAGCTCTATAGTGTCAAGTGAAACCTTCAATGTCTATCAAGTTCTTTAGAATTCACCAAATCACCAAGTGCTAATTGATTTAGAACTACTCCCAAGTGATCAATGTGGAACAAGAACCAGTGTCAAATGAATGCCATAGCTTGCCAAGTTGACAACATTGCCAAGTATCGGGATATCACTCGAGTGGTCTTCAAAACTTGAGTTCTAGCAGTGAGCCGAGTTAGCGAATATTATTGAATTTGGTTTTGTAGCCGACACCAAAAGCTAATTTATTGGATTGGTATATATTAATACATCTTTTCATATCCAATGCATCGAAGTAACAAGAAAGAAGAAGCATGAGTGTGAATTAGAAGAAGGCTACAAGCAGTATAAGGAAAAGCATAGTCTTATCTATCACACCAAGGTGATCATTGTATTTCAAAGGAATCTTATTTGGCAAATCGAGTTGCAGATCAGAGATCAGCCATTGCTTCATCCTAATAGGTGCATTTGTCAAATCCTCTAATAAGGTGGACTTAATAGTCTTTTCCAAATCTCCTAACTAAGTGCATACTTCATTGTATGTTGTAAATCCTTTCACAAGGTGGACCTAATAATCCTTATTGTTCCTAACAAGGCATATCATCAGAAGTGATCAATTATAAGCTTTAACAGACTAACTTTATACTGCAATACTAAAGCTTGTGGTATAATCCCCACCCCAGCTTTATTTTCCATTTGGAAGGTTTCTGGGTTACCAAATATTGTGTCAAGTGTTATGAATATTTTATTTCTTTTAGTATTTCATGCTTGCAACTAGATCGGATTATATTGTGAAGGTTTAATTGGTGAATTAAAGTATAAGTTTCATTGGTTCCTGATTTACCCCCCCCAAGTCACCTAGTCTATACTAGATTGCCAACAATTGGTATCAAAACTTTGGTTCTCACATCAGAAGTTTAGCAATTTGAGAAAAGATCAGAGGAAATGGAAGTATATAGACTGGAGAAAGCTATTTAGAATGAAAAGTTGAATCTACAATTAGTCATGGACCAATACAAGAAAATGAAGGAGTAACTCTCTCAATCCCTGGAAAGAAGAAGAGATCTTGCAACACAAATGAATGACAATCTCTACCTTGAAGAGAGAATTGAAGACATTTTCCATGACAGAATTTTAGATGAAGCTGATGCAACAATCAACGATCTAGTTGAGAAGAATCTTACTCTTCATGAAGAAGTCAAAAAATTAAGAAGAGAACAAGAAATTCAATCAGTCAGAATGTCTGAAGACATGGAACAAAATGACAAAGAAAAAGAAGAGAAAAGATTGCTAACTAAAAAGACAGAAGATAAGGACAATGAGATTCATCAACTTCTCTTCAACAAAAAGATTTGATTGATCAACTCAATGATGCAAATCAAGAGCTTATCAACTTGAGGATAGAGAATGAAAGATTACAAAATGACCTCAGCATAGAGAAGCAAATCAATGAGAGGATAATGAAATATCAAGAAAGCATAAATCAATTGGACAAGCAAACTCAATTTAGACACAAAGGTAAAGTTGGATTAGGATACATAGAAGAAGGTGAATCATCTCAGCAAGGAGCTCAAAAGAACAAAAGGATTATATGTAATCGTTGTGGAAAAATAGGGCATACATCAAAAAAGTGTTGGAGGAATGGGAAATCAAAATTCAATGGAAAATATTACAATTGTAATAAACTAGGACATAGAGCAAGTGAATGCATAGAGAAATCTAAGTTTGAAGGGAAGTGTTTCAATTGCGACAAACAAGGACATAAATCTTCAAAATGCAAGAACAAGAAATGCAATCCAATAGAACAAATTTTCAAAGCTATTTTTGGTTGGGATTATAATACATGGTGCAGATGTCACTATTGTGGTGAGTATGGGAACATTGGAGTAAATTGCACAAAACATCACATGAGGAAGAGAGACCATACAAAGAGATGTTTTGTATGTACAAAACTTGGACATCTAGCTTAAAAATGTATGGACCAAGGAAAAGTTGAAGATGAAAATAAAACAAAGGCTGGTAATATCATAAGTCAAATGAGGCAGCAATAGGTAAAGAAACCTCTAGAGAATTCAAATCAAAGTCTTGAAAATGTTGACACCCAATTCAATGAGTTGGGTAACTCAAACATTTCAAACTAGTGAGACATGGAGATCACTAGAACTATGATTCAAAGGAGTTATCTCATATTAGTTCCAGTTAGTATGCAAGAAGATCCAAATCAGCATTTCAGATGCACTAGGATCACTGATTCAAGATGACAATTGAAGTTATGTCTTAAGACCTTACTGAGAAAGGTCAAGCTACATAACCTAACCGAGTTGAAGACTCTACCAAATTGGAGACTCTACCAAATTCAGAGACTTAATTGAGCTTTATCTTACCAAGTCGAAGGTGTCTTCTAAGTGTTGAAGACTTAGCCGAGTTGGACAACCTATCACTGAGCAAACAATTGTATAACACATTAATGGTAACTTCAAAGAAAAAATTTGGTTAAAAGAAAGAAATCAAAGGTTATTGTTTCACCGTGATTTTTTCAAAGTAAAGAGTGAAGAGTGTCTTTGAACCCTTGAGCGATTCTAAGAAGATTTGTTAAAGTTTATTCCTGCATTTGAAGAATCATCAAGTATAATAGCATCATCCAACAGAAAAGTGAAGAAAGGTTTATAAATTTTGGTTCAAGGTGTTGATTGTAAATCCCAAACATTTAAATTGAGTTCAGCAGTTGCAGAACAACTTGACCTAGTTGAGTCTCAATCTCAAATCCCTCCTAAGGTACTCCTAATTCATGATATATGATTGCTTTATCATTTTTCAATCTAGGAATTAGGAACCTTAGAGTTAAACTAGGCATTTGAAGAACTATACGTGGATGAAAGTTTAATACCCAAGAAGAAGCATTTAGAAGCAAAGAGTTTGACCCATATCCTACACATGCCAAAGGAATTTCAAAGAAAATGGATTATATTTATTCTTAGTCGAGTCCACAACATGCACCTATGGCTTGATCAACCAATTCAGATCACAAAGAAGATGATTCATAGAATCATAGGGTTACTTATGCTCAATAAGGTGAAAACTACTAAAAACCTAGGTCGGGTCAAACTTTCCAAGAAAACTCTTGCGGAGTGGGATGGTAGAGGTATGAAGTTGAACAAAGTCACTGATATAGAAATCAAGTTCGGGATACATTTTATTGCCCACAAAATCTACAGTTCAAGAAGAACAATGTCCCTTGTGAAACTATTGACCTAGCATACAAAGTAGTCAAGAATAACCTATCTTTCAATCTTGCCAAGTTACAACTCAATCAACTTAGCAAAAACATGGAGAGCAATCGTTCATCAAACAAATCCTTGTAAGTTTGGATCACTCTTAACCTGTCTATTCTTTTAAGTTTTCCCCTTCCAAAGGCACTATGGAATGGAAGAAGGATATACCAATTATATATTAGATAAATGAGTTTATAGTTGATATGGGAGACAATTTTGAGAGCATCATGGATGCATACTTTGAGACATTCAAGGAGAGAATGAAAAGCATATTCAAAATTCCCAAACAGCTAGTCGATAACTATGAGCAAGACTTTTTTTTTCTTGTGGATTGTGACAAAGTGCATGTACAAGCAGTTAGGCCAAGGGTGGCATGGGTGAAACCTCTTGGATCTAAGGTAAACGTTGATGACACAAAATACATAATTGAGGCTCTTGCTAATGAGCCAATGGACCCCAAGTCACCATACTTTGGTACTTATGAAGAAGCTAAGGCCAGGATTTCTTTGGAAATCAAGATCCCTCAAGCCATAAAGAGAGGAAGAAAATAGGTGGAAAAGATTCTGAAGGAGAACAAGAAATATAGTTCCCCTCTTTTGTTAATAGAAGAAAAGGGAGTTGATGTTAAAGAAGAGGAAAGAGAAGAGGAACCTATAGAAGAAGAAGAACCTAAAGAAGAAGATCCTCCTAAGAAAAAGGGGAAGGTTACAATCACAAAGGTTACAAAGTCCTCCCCTACAGTATTCACAAGAAGACCTACAAAATTTAGGAAGAAGCTCAAATTTCATGATGATGATGATGATGATGAAGTAGATGAAGAGTGACAAGTTAAATTCAAAAGGTCAACCCTCACCTTTGAACAAAGACTAAAAAGATTACAAGATGGTGGAGGTATGTCTAACTTCAAGTTTTTAAATTATGAAACAAGAACTAAAGAAGAATAGAAGCAAGTTGTAGAATCCTTAGTGACTAAAATAGCTAAGTGGAAGTACTCTCTAAAGGAACTAATAAAGCAAGTTCCTGATATCCTACTAAAGGTTGTTACACATCATTGGGATAATGCATTAAATGTCATTAGGGACATCAGAAAACAAACCTTGAGACAACTTATGCCAAATATTTATGACAAGGAAGTGAAGGAATCATTGAAGAAGAATGAACAAAAGCTGACCCCTAGGTTCAATGCATTCTTGATTCTGTCAAAAGATATTGAATTAGTTGTGAAATCAAACATAATTGCATGGAAGAACATATATGGATTACACAAGCCTATTGAAGAGGTTGTTCAAATAGATGATAAGGATGATGAGGAGAAAGATTGCAGCAAGTGGAGATATTCCTAAAATTCAAAGTATTCAAGACTTGGATCCTAAGAAGATAGCAGCAGAGGTAATGGCCTTTCTCCCACTCTCTCTGAGCAAAGCTTTAGTGCCACCTAGCTTAGAGAAGGTTGCTACTAAGTCAATTGAGATAAAAACTATTCCACCAAACATCCAATTGATTTTTGGAGTAATTCTACTGAGTACAATGATGAGTGTTGTTTCCATCACTTCATCTACCAAGCAACAAGCCAGACTGAGTCTCAACAAGGTATTTTAAACATCCCTACTATTAATGTTGTTTCTCCTGTAATTGATATTGTTTCTCCTATTGTTTCAACTATTGAAAGTGCAAAGATAGTTGAGGTTAAGCCTCAACCAAGCACTGAAGATTTGAGCAAAGGAAAGGAGAGTATTTGTTCCACTACTAAAAAAGAAAAGGGTAAAGAGGTAGAAGCCTCTAATGAGGAAATTGATCTATAGGAAGACATTGTCATACTAGATTGGGATCTCTCCAATCTAACTCCTAATCAAATGGATACCCTTGGTGAGCTATGGAAGAAAAGGGCAAGACAAATAAAGCTCAAAGAAGAAAGGAAGAAGAAAAATCAAGTGCTTGAAGACATTAAGGGTATATTTGTTGATGCACTGAGTATAGAGGTTGACAAGAAGCAACCAATTTTGGATCAACTTGTTGATATTGTCCACAAGTTTATTGAGGAATTAATTGGACATGAAAAACTTTTGTAGAGAGCAAAGAGGAAATTTGGAGACAAATTTTTGGAGAAGGTGGCTCAAAAGATTCCTATTCATCAAGTGGAATTGTCTACTATTCTTACTAAATTTGAAAATTTTGTAAATAATGTTGTTTCTTTATTTATCAAGTTGAGTAATACATAAAATTTCACCAAGGAAATAAAGGATAAGTTATCATAGATAGATACTAATTTGAAGGCAAGTGCACAATAGGTGTCACTTGACCCTAGCACCAACTCTGCACATTCAATGAAGATCAGGCATCTGACAGATTTGCAAGCAGAATTGTTAAGGGAAGAAGCTAGGATAAGGGCTACACTTGTAGATATACAGATTATGTTAGTTCCCAATATGGATGTAATGCAAAAATAGATTGTGCATGCCGGAACATTAATCCATGACAATAATTTCTCAATTGTTGATCACATGATGGAACTATTAACTGAAGTGCATATAACATTGCACACTTCAAATGCGTATTTCGGAGGAAGAGAGGCCGGATAGTGGAGGAATTGAAATGGGGGGTGATCTGAATCGGTTGGAACCAACAAGATTAGAGAACTTCAAGGAGAGGATGGCGACTTGGTATCTTCTGAAAGAAGGGAGTTTTTTGCCGTATATGATGTCCATGGCTGGGTACGATGAAAATTGTGCATTAAAATTTATGAATAATTGGAACGATAGAAAGGTTACAATCAACGACATTACATTTTAGGTCATGGAGAAGGTAATTGCCATGGCAACAGGACTCACAATGAAGGGCAAAAAATGGAAGAAAGTCACTAAAGTCTCGGATGAGGCTAGCATGAATAACTTCTTTGCGGAGAATGAGGAGCTGATTCGCTACAGAGGAGGGTTTAAAAGGGATAAGTTACCTGAGCCCTCGGATGATGTGTGTCTGGTCCTGATGAAGTATCTCACACTAGAAGGCAGGTTTGGAGTGTGCTATTATTATCATTTTCCATTGTTGAATCACTTTAGAAATAGGGATTTCATTTCCATTCCATTTTTCCTTCTGCATTCGCTCGAGGATATGGTTAATGATATTAGGGAAAAAAAGAATAAAGACTTAAACTTCACCATTTTTCATCAGGGGTTAATTTTTTGTCTCTATCAGTTCCACTTAGCTTTGTGTCCCCCCAGAGAGGTTGTAGTGGAAAACCCCCACCATAGTCCAGTTTCCCCCCTGAGCTCCAATATGAGGATGAAAATCCATACTCCTAGGCCATCTCCTAGCAAGGATACTAAGAAAAAGAAAAAACCTGACATAGCCCTAGAACAAAAGGGAAACAAGCAAATTAAATTTGAAAAGGTGGTTGAGGTTGTTGGAGAGGATTCTGGTGAGGATATTGAGGAAAAAGCAAGAAGGTCTAGTAGGTTAGCTCAGTCCTAGGCTAGGGTTAAGCAAAAGTCCATCAGATACCAGGTTGAGAAAGTTGAAGAAGATAGCTCAGGCAATAACAGTGACAGAAGGGAGAAGGAAAATATTTCCAACTCCAAAAAGGATGAAGGTAATGAGGAGAGGGAAAAAAGTTTCAATTCTGGGAACATTTTAATGGATGATACTCAAACTCAAGTGTCGGACGACAAAGAAAGGAATACTGAGACAACCCATGTTTCAGCCAGCTTCTCACTTAAACCTATTACTTTTTGTGATGAGATGAGAAAAAAGGATAATTCCCCAATTACCATTTCTTCCCCTATTAATAAAAATTTGAAGATTTCCTCTAACCCACGGGTGCTGCAGGATAAACCACAAGGACAGAAAATGAAGGAGTTTGTTGCAAAGAAAGGCAAGGAGCATAAAGAGGAGACTAAGGTGGTGGAGGAGCATTACATGAACCTGGAGGAAAGGGTCAAAGCTTTGGAGGAGTGGTTTTTCACCTTCTCCAAGTTTGGACTTAAAGTTACTCATGCTGCTGCAACTACCCTCCAATTGTTGGCATAGGAGAAGGAGGAAGCCGGCTTGGACATGGAGGACACAAAATTACTCTTCAAGTTTCTTGCCGATGACTGGGCCTAGATTCTACTTCATGCAAGGGGAAAAGGGAAAAAAAGAAATCTAAGTCTTTTTTAGTTCTGTTTAGTTATGGGGATCTAAGGATCCAAAGACTTTATATACTTTTTTGGCAGTTATGGTTTTGCTGGTATTCAACTGTATTTAAGTTTTTATTAGGCCTGGGTGCCTTTATGGACTATGTGATTAGTAGCTAGGTTGTTTCCTTTCTGGTTCTAGCTTTCTGGTCTATTGTTTAAGTCTCTGCTTGTTGGTACTCCTGTTCTATTTGTTTGGTTTTGTTACTGGCTGGTAATGTGTTGGTTACCAGCCTTTTGACTGTTAAGAGTTGACCCCCTTGTTTTTGGTCACTTTTAATTTCAAAAATATTGCACACTTCAAAAATTTTGCAAGAGAATTGGGACAAATCCATGTCCATAATTTTAAAGGTACATAGTGATTTTCTTTCACATTTTGACATTACCTTGTAATTATGCATTTTTTTCATTTGTGTCAAAAAAGGGGGAAAGTAGGTTATATCATACAAAAGATATATATGCAAGGAGGAAATATATGTACACAAAGGAAGATGTATATACAAAGTAGAAAATATGTACACAAATTTTTTTTTGAAAAATATAAAAAGTAGAGTCAGAGTTTACCAAGCAGCAAACAGCAGTCAAAAGCAAGTTCCAGACCCAGACATGCTGATAGAGGGAGTTTTTACTTATATTTTTGAGTATTAAGCATTTTGGTATGGTAAGTGTTTTTGTCACTAATACCAAAGGGGGAAATCGTTGACCTTATGGTCAAATCATTTTTCAGTTAATGACTAAACACTTAATCAAATTGATTGTCTACATTTCTACTGAGCTCTATAGTTGCTACCGAGCTTCTCATACAAGTAGTAGTGTATATCGAGCATTTCAGTTGTTGCCAGCTTCACAGAGTTTGTCGAGCTTCGTAGAGTCTACCGAGCTGGCAATGTTAATGAAGCAAAATGAAGGTAGTGTTGACCAAGCTCGACAGTGTCAATCGAGTCCTTAAGTGTCTATCGAGTTCTTCAATATTCACCGACTCACCAAGTGCTAATTGAGTTCAAACTACTCCTGAGTGATCAATGTGGATCGAGCACCAGTGTCAAATGAATTCTAAAGCTTGCCAATTTGACAGTGTTTCCAAGTGTTAGGATATCACTCGAGTTGTCTTCAGAACCTAAGTTCCACCAGTGAGCTGACTTAGTGAAGATTATTCAATTTGGTGTTGTAGCCAATTCTAGAAGGTAATTTATTGGATTGGTATATATGCAATTGACGCAAGAGCATTTTGCATCAGAAAATAAAGAGAAAAAATATTTTAAAAGGGAAAAAATGAGAAAAAGAGGAATTTCTATTTTCAAGGTACATAGGTGGCATTACTAGAAAAATAAATTAGAATGGTTGTCATTCCATTTATTGAGTGTGGAGGTGGAATTCTAGAAGTTTGTGAAAATTCCTTAAATCATGCATTTGATATTTGTTGGGCCACATGGTGATGCTTAGTTTTATTTGGGTGGGAATTAAATATTTGTTGTAAGGTAGTTGCATTTACCTTTTATCCCACATTGGTTGTGTTTGTAACATCTTGGGTGGTAAGTGCGTATTTAAGCAAGGCATATGAGCATTTGTAATCAAGCTTCAAGGTGTGATCTATAGTAGAAGCTTGGGGAGAAGGAGGAAGTAGAGGAGCAAAATTTTCCAAAGTGTGTGGACAAAGCACCAAATGTGAGGTATTTTACACTTGGATCTTGGATAAAGTTTGAGAAGGGCTAGTAGTTGAGGCTTGGAAAACAAGGAGATTGATTGGTGGGCTTGTGAGCAAAATTTTAGATCTTCCTTGGAGGTTTCTACTAGAGTGTGGATCTGGACTAGCCAGTGTTTGGGTTGGGTCTTGAGGGATCTTGTAGAACTATTATTGTAATTGCTATTATATTTGGTCGTAATCAACAAGGCCTTATAGCTTGGCACATTGCATGTAAAGAGTTATTTTATGAATAAAGAGTTGCATTTGGTATCAGATTATGTATCTTGTGTTGTGTTTTTGATGTGTGGTTATTTGTTGGGGGCTAGGACATTCCCTTTGGTGATTCTTCTGCCTTGTATTGTGTTAGACAGTATCAGAGTGAAGGTTGTTCCTAAGCGTGTAGATAGATCACCGAAGTTGAGGTAGTTTGCACTAGGACCTTGGGAGAACATGCAGATGGATCTATGGTTGTAAGGATGGAAGGTTGATCTTGTTTGGGAAGATTGATCTATTAGAAATTTATTGTAGAGGGTTTGCAAAGATCTTGGAAGATGGCTCCGAGAGGATTGGACCCTAGGATGATTGTGAATCTTCATGATATAGTGGAGAGAAGGATTAATGAGACAATAGCTTTAGTGGATGTTGTTGTGGATGCTACTTTTTCTAAAAGAGTTGAGAAACAAAAGAAGGAATTTGTATGCTATTGGATTTGGAGTCTATCGATTTGAAAGAGAGTTGTTTGACCATTTAAAAGACTTGTTCGAGAGAGAAGATGGCATGGCAAGGTCAAGGTGGAAGAGGTTGATTTTGTTGATCAATTTGTGGAGTCTGATACAAAAGCTACAGAGCAACTAGAGGTTGTTGTTGAGGACATTCCTAACCTTATTAATATTGGGATGGAGATTGGTTTTCATGATCATTTGGTTGAGACTGACATGGAGATTACAAAGCACTCAATCATGGATGACCCAGTTGCTATTGGTGGTGACTTGTATGTTGCAGAGCATATTGTTGTGAGTAGTGAGACCACTAGTGTTGAGAGTTTTGAATGTGTTGATGGAGATCTACATATTGTTGTTGATGTGGGGGTTTGTTTTTGATGGTGTGGATTCATTAACTGTTGATCTGAATGAGGTTTTGTTGATGAAGCATTATGTTCAACTTGTTCATGGAAGTGAGCATGCTGATTGGATGGTTGAGATTATAGTGTTTGATAGATGGATGTGGATGATGTATAGATCTTTCTTTTGGTGTCAAAGTGTGGGACACACTTTTTTATCTACCTGGGGAGTCTGATGCAAGAGCATCTTGCATAAGAAAATAAAGAGAAAATTAATTTATTTTTTTAAAAGAGAAAAAAGGAGAAAAAGAAGAATTTCTATTTCCAAGGTGCATAAGTGGTGTAACTAGAAAAATAAATTAAAATGGTTATAATTCTATTTATTGAGGTGTGTAGGTGGAATTCTAGAAGTTTGTGGAAATTGTCTTAAATCATGCATTTAATATTTGTTGGGCCACATGATGGTGCTTAGTTGTATTTGGGTGGGAATTAAATATTTGTTGTAAGGTAGTTACATTTACCTTTTATCCCACGTTGGTTGTGTTTGTAACATATTGGATGGTAAGTGCCTATTTAGGAAAGGCATATGAGCATTTGTAATCAAGCTTCAAGGTGTGATCTCTTCTTAGTAGAAGCTTGGAGAGAAGGAGGAAGCAAAGAAGCGAATTTTTTCAGAGTGTGTGGACAGAGTGTCATATGTGAGGCAGTTTTCACTTGAATCTTGGATAAAATTTCAAAAGGGTTAGTAGCTGAGGCTTGGGAAACAAGAAGATTGCTTGGTGGGCTTGTGAGCACAAGTTTAGATCTTCCTTGAAGGTTTCTACCAAAGTGTGGATCTAGACTAGCTAGTGTTTGGGTTGGATCTTCAGGGATCTTGTCGAACTATTATTGTAATTTCTATTGTATTTGATCGTAACTAGGAAGACCTTATAGCCTAGCACATTGCATGTAAACAATTATTTTATGAATAAAGAGTTGCATCTGGTATTAGATCGTGCATCTTGTGTTGTGCCTCTGATGTGTGGTTATTTGTTGGGGGCTAGGACATCTCCTTTGGGGATTCTCCTTCCTTCTACTATGTTAGTAATACATCTTATCATATCCAATGCATCAAAGTAACAAGCAAGAAGAAGCATGAGTGTGAATTAGAAGAAGGCTATAGCAAGTATAAGGAAAAGAAAAGTCTTATCTATCATAGCAATGTGATCATTGTATTTCAAAGCAATCTCATTTAGCAAATCGAGTTGCAAATCAAAGATCAGCCACTGATTCATCCTAATAGGTGCATCTGTCAAATCCTCTAACAAGGTGGATTTAGCAATCTTTTTCAAATCTCCTAACTGGGTGCATACTTCATTGTATGTTGTAAATCATTTCACAAGGTGGACCTAATAGTCCTTATTGCTCCTAACAGGGTAGATCACCAAAAGTGATTAATTGTAACCTTTAACAAGCTAACTTTATATTGCACTACTAAAGCTTGTGGGTATCCAACCCACCCCAGTTTTACTTTCTATTTGGAAGGTTTCTGGGTTACCAAATATTGTGTCAAGTTTTATGAATGTTTTATTATTTGCAGTCTTTCATGCTTGCAATTAGATCAGATTCTATTGTGAAAGTTTAATTGGTGAATTAAAGAATAAGTTTTATTGATTCTTGATTCACACCCCCCCGTGCCCCCCCCCCCCCCCCTCTCATTCACCTACTCTATACTATATTTCCAACAATAATGACTTAAAAATTCTCATTGTCAATTTGTATACTTTTCTCCCTCTTATATGAAAACAACATATCAACCAAAATTCATTACTTACACACACACACACACGTGTGTGTGTGTGTGTATACATACATACACATACGTGTGTGTATATATATGTATATATACATATGTATATATGTATATATATACATATGTATATATGTATATATACATACATGTATATATGTATATATATATATGTATGTATATATGTATACATACATATATGTATGTATACATATATATATATATACATATATACATACATATATATATATATGTATGTATACATACATACATATATATATATATATATATATATATGTATGTATGTATATATATACATACATACATGTATATATACATACATATATATACATATATATATATATATATATATATATATATATATTGTGTGTGTGTGTGTGTGCACGCACTTCTATATGCATAGCCAACTCCCCTATATCCAATAACTCCCCCTTGGAGAATGAACCAAAACAAAATGCAACTAAGGACTTGTATTGTCCTAAATTGTAAGCACCTAATTTGTGTACAATTTAAGGATCATCTTAGGATCAATTTAGTGTCTTTCTATGGCTACACACCAAATGACACATGATGGGTACCTAAATTCAAATATGGGTCCTCCAATCCTTTCAATCTTTGCTTAAACTCAAGATTAGCCTTTATTTTTAGGTGGGCTTTCCCCCTTTCTATCCAATCCCATAATTCATTTAATCGTTTAGGCCTTATAGATTTGTGTCCATGATTTTCCTAGACCTTGAATTGGGCTCTAATTGCAAATCATGAACATACCATGTTCCTCCAACACCCAATGCAAATCTAGGTTCATTCTCCTAGGTACAAAAATCCATTGGAATTTTTCCCCCAAGGATTTGACCCGAGGATTTGTGCAAAGCTTTATGGGGGAATGGTTAGCCTGGTCAATTTTAACTCCCTCAAATGATGTGAGATGTATATAAATCCATTGTGTCTCCTCAAATTCAAGAGCCACCAAGGTCAAGGATTCATTCCTCTCAAGCAACTATAGCACTTAAAAACAGAAAGATTGTAATTTAGACATTTCAATGAACCAAATTCAAACTTAAGATTATACAAAAAACTCATTTAACTATAACAAAAAAACTAAAAAATAACACCTATTTGGATATCTTGACACTTATAATATTATAATTAACTTATTATGATTAAAAATTTACCATTAAAAATTTACTTAACATTTTAAAAACCAATAAGTTGCCTAAATCTTTTTTACTAGAATTTTTATGAGTACTTTCACATGCCTTCTTCAATCCAACCCTAAAAATAAAGAACAACCATTTTAAATAGCTTCATTTGTTTTACAAAAAGTTATCACTGGTAAAATATTTTCAGGAAAAGTTATTGTATCAAAATGATCAGAAAAGAAGTTACTTTGTAATGTAGAAGCAATAAGGACATGCACCAATAAAATAATATTTAAAAATACATCTATACAAAAATAACTTGGAAGCGCTCTCCTAAAAACATATTTACAAAAGCAATAGTGATCTATTGAAACATAAACCCTCAATACATTTCTATTACACAATTAAAAAAAGACACTGTTTTTTCCTAGTTTATGATAAAATTATGTGTTTCTTAAAATTCAAAATGTATACAAAATACTTTTGAACCATTGTTTTGATAAAAATTCTTTTGTACCAATATTTTGATCACATTTAATGAATTATAAAGTATAATTTTTAAGAATAAGATCATAAAGAGTTGTTTGAAAAAGAGTATAACAAGATTAAAACCCAAAAAACAAAGTACAAGTCAACAAAATAATTTAATATTGTGTTTACGGATTGCTTTATCACAATTAAACAATTTAACTTTATTTTTAGGGCAATTTCTAAAACCATAGAGATGAAAGGTTTGGAGCAATCTCAATAACAATCCTTGAATCTATTAGAAGAAAATTGAAAATAAAACAATTCACAACAAAGAAAACAATTGAATGCAAGTAATATATACATATGTGTGTGTGTGTGTGTGTGTGTGTGTGTGTGTGTGTGTGTCTATATATATATATATATATATATATATATATATATATATATATATATATATATATATATATATATATATATATATATATATATATATATATATGTATGTATGTATGTATGTATGTATGTATGTATGTATGTATGTATGTATGTATGTATGTATGTATATACACACACACACGTATATAGTATATCATGTGTAAATACATACATACATAGATGTATATATATACATATACACATATACATGTACACACACAAGTACATAACTAAAACACAAAGAGAAACACACATAACATTATATTAGAATTGATTACAAAAGTTTAGGCTAAAGCCCAAGGATCTCATTGCTCCTAAATGAGACTTGTACATTGAGGTTCATTGCCTTACAGAAAGAAATAATTTCTTGTAAACCACTAAAGATCACTTCTTTAGTGATAGATACAATGACAATGATTATAATGATTTAAATTTGAGCTAAGTACAATTGCATTCTTCTACAATGTTATTCAAAGTTCAATGTTCATACATTTGTCAATAATATGATTGTTAATCTGCACATTCCCTCTTCTATATTTCACTATATGTCATAAAATATCATTTTTAATTCTTACCCTTGTATGTTATAGATCTCTACGTATATATGTGTCCCCATGATTCCAAAAAGCATCCATTAGGTTGGCCAAATAAGATGTATTCTATAAACCATGAAATTTCAACCCTAAACATTAGCTTTAATGCATATAGAAGGTAGAATACGTATGTGAAGCATCACATCAAAATGGAACACATACCAAAAGATCCAAAATTATTTCCATAGCCACTACACATAATTGTGAGAATCAAAACATATTCAGTGGGATACAAAATGATGAAGTTGCAAATGCATGTAAAAATAATAATTACAATGTAGGGCCCCAAAACATCATTTGATCCAAAAGAAAACATATCAACCAACTGTAATGCCAAAAAATTGAAGGAAGATGAATGTGAAGCATTCATGGAAGTGGGTATACAGTTCTTGTCAAACTAGTGCTAAAAGCATCATAGCTTTTGTTGTAGAGGTATATGTGTGTGTGTGTGTGTGTGTGTGTGTGTGTGTGAACAATATTACCAACCTCAAGATGGAATATGTCAATGTACTTCAATGAAGATCAAAAGCATAAACCAATCTAATCGATTATTCACATGAAAAATCACACTTACCAATTGCAATTCCAATGTACACAACCAAATTCCTCTCCAGAACTCCCCACAATGTTTGAGACCTCTCTCTCTCTCTCTCTCTCTCTCTCTCTCTCTCTCTCTCTCTCTCTCTCTCTCTCTCTATATATATATATATATATATATATATATATAAGTTTCCAAACATGTGTCAACGCTATTACCAACCTCAAGATGGAATATGCCAATGTACTTCAATGAAGAGAAAAAGCATAAACCAATCTTGTCATGCCCAAATTACAAGGGCAAAAACACACAAATTTTTTAAAAGAGATACTTAAAGCAAATAATGCTAATTTAATAAAATAATAAATTACTAACATAATGAAAACTAACTATTATTAAAAACTAACACTAAACTAAATAATCTTACATTGTTGTTAAAACACCTTATTCCTCTCCCTTGGTGTAGACTTGTTGACTTGGGTTTTGTATAAAAATGATTTTATTTGAAATTACGGCAGGAGTCATGTCACATAATAAATGTGTTTGGGAGACCTTTTTCTTTTTAAAATAAACTTCTTTCCACCTTTTTCTTTTCTAGCCAACTCCTTTCCCATCCTTGATGGACGTGTACTTTGGGTGGAGTAAATGAGAATTTTGGGGGGGCAAATTTGAAATTAATTACAAGTTACCTTTATTTTATTTTATTAGTTGGTTTGTATTTTATTTTATTAGTTGTTTTGTATTTTATTTTATTATAGAAGTTTAATGTTAGTTTAGTGTTAGTTTTAGTTAGTTTAAGTTTCAATTAGATTTAGTAATTAATAAAGTGTGTTAGTTATGTTAATATTAGATTTTTATTTAATTATTAGTTGAATGTAGTTAGTGTTAATAATTAATGTTTTAAGATAATAAATTTATTGTTAAAAAATTTAGTTGTAATTAAATTAGTTTTAATAATAATTAGTATACAGGATAGGCAGAAGAAGTATGTTGATGCGAAAAGGATAGATCGAGAGTATCAGGTTGGTGATAGAGTTTTCTTGAGGGTGCAACCGCATAAGAGTCTGATCCGTATTGGAAAGGGCTCTAAGTTGGCACCCCAATTTGTTGGACCGTTCAAGATCCTAGAGAGGATAGGACCTGTTGCACACCATTTAGCCTTGCCACCTAGCCTATCACGCATCCACGATGTGTTTCATATTTCAATACTTAGGGGATACATTTATGATGAGTCTCATATTATAGATTGAGATTCTTTGCAAGTGGAGTTGGACGGCCAGTTAGCGCTGGAGCCTATCCGTATTATTGTCTGATGGACCCTAGCACTTCAAGGTCGAGAGCTGGACCAGGTTAGGGTTCAGTGGGATTGCTATGATGAGTTATGGCTTCATGGGAGAATGCAGCACAGATGCGATCTCAGTACCCATATCTTTTTTATGAACTCCAGGAGGAAGTTCATGCCTAGTGGGGAAGGATGTGAGGCCTCACCCCGACCCATCGTAGCATAGTTGATACATTACTATTTTGATACTCATGACTCGATATCTCAGGACACTATTTAATGCACTGAACATTATTATGCTATTTTTATTTGATGTGTGATGCTTTACTTTCAGATATCTATTTCGTCATTTAATGCTTTATGAACATGTATAATGATGAAGTAAATGAATGCAGAACTAACACTTTGATTATGCAATTTTAATGATCGAAAATATGAGTAGAATGAGATAAACAATTGATTATTAGAAAGATGGATGTTTTTAATTTACATGATTGTTCTGATACGTATTTTACATATATGCATGTGATTCTTGAACTACTGATGTGTGCAATGAGTGTGCAGGATAGTTAGTTAGAAAACCTAATGGAAAGACGAAATTGCACCCCTTGCTAATTTGCACTATTTTGCATTGTCTTTCTTTGAAGGTTGTTAATTGGTCTTACTATTCTTCTAGCTTTTGTTTGGTTCATATTAAGTCTTTAAGGCTTAAACATATTAAATTTAAGTACCCTAAGGGTAAGGGTATGGGTTGGGAGTACTTTTCACCCCCTAGCCTCTTTGGTTGACTTTTAGGGTCACTCAAAAACCATAGTTTTGGTTGATAGCGAAAATTGATTGTCTCCTTCATGAGTTGGGGACTCAAACTCCACCTTGAGGTTCAGCTCAGTCTAGTTGAGTTAGGATCATATTAAGATGCATTTTTGGAGAAGTTTTGGGGTTTTTACCCAATCTTTACTTTTAGAGAGAAGTCTTGGAAGATTGAAGCCAAGGAAGGAAAAGCTCTTCTCAATTTGTTCTTTTTACCATAACCTTTTTGTCAAGGTAGGAGTTCTTCATCTCCTTTGTTCATGTTGTTCATACTTGGTTCATGCTTATGCTATTGTGTTTTTTATTGGTATGCTTGTATGTGTGTTGGGTTTGCTTGGGAAGGATTGGAACATGTTTTCCTTGAATGATTTTCCCTTCATGTTTTGCTTGAATTTTGAAGTTCTCTTGTATGGGTGTTTTGGCATTACTCACCCTTGGATAGGGAAGAAGTGGCCAATTTCGAGAAAGGTATTCAGTTGGACTCCAACAGCGTAGAGTCTCTTCTCAGGACGAGAAGAGGGAGAGAGGGTAGGGTGTTATGGGCCCCTACCTGTCAACACAAACCATGTATGAGTTTTGGCATGTAAGAATGAAAGAACGGAAGTTCTTGAGTTATAGCCCCGATTGGGCACCTATTTTGGTGTTGTGTCTGACGTCTCCTGTTGGAAAAATCCACCTTTCCCTCGTTTTGATTCAATGTTGAATCTTGTTGTGAAAACCTAGTATGGATATATGAGTGTCTGATTTTTGCCTCCTTGTTATGTTTGGTTGTCACTTGGTCAGTTTACGTTCCCTCCACAACCTCAGCGATGTATTGTAGAAAATGAAATGGGTCCCTTGTTAAGGGTCATAAAGAAAATTGTTGAAATTTCGAGATTGAAATCCTATGTAAATTGTATTTAAAATCTTTGTTGTAATGGCAACGACGCAAGGTTTTCTTCGTGGTTCTTTCTCGGCTGAGCCTTTGAATCAAGTTGTCAATAAAATAGTGATTGAGTAAAAATAATTTTAAAAAATAAAAAATTGCATGTGTTTTGCCCTATATTTTGGGCACGACAAATCTAATAGAGTATTCACTTGAAAAACCACACTTAGAAATTGCAATTCCAATGTGCGCATAACCAAAATCATCTCCAAACTCCCCAAAAAAAATTTGAGTCCTCTAAAGTTTTTCCTCTCTCTCTCTCTCTCTATATATATATATATATATATATATATATATATATATATATGCATGTATGTATGTATATATGTATAAGTTTCAAATCATGTGTCAATGCTATTACCAACCTCAAGATGGAATATGCCAATCTACTTCAATGAAGAGAAAAAGCATAAACCAATCTAATAGAGCATTCACTTGAAAAATCACACTTAGCAATTGCAATTCCAATGTGCGCATAACCAAAATCATCTCCAAAACTCCCCAAAATGTTTGAGACCTCTAAAGTTTTTCCTCCAACTACATCTTGCTAGCATAACTAATCTACAAGTTGCTAATTAAGGGAGCTCATGTATCATATGTTCATCAATTATATTGTTTGTCATCGATGTCAAAAGTTTGGCTTATTATTTCATCGTGTTACCATATCTTTAGCAAATATATTACTTAGGGCACCGAGGAACCGATAAGAAATTGAGAAAGGAGACTTATCAAGTAACAACAGGAATAATCAATAGAAGCAGTTGTAAGTGATGAATTGTCTTATCAAACTATTAGAGACTAAGGCTTATCAACAAAGTAATCACTTATCAAAGAAGCAAAAAAGTCAAGCTTTAGGTTAAAGAAAGGAAGATTATTTTAGAAATTTCTACAAGGATGGAAAGATGTCTTTGTGATTGTTGGATCTAGGCTTAGGGTTTGCAACATACATAGGAAAAGGGGAAGTTAAGGAAATGCTATCGTAATTAGAGGAAGCGACTAAAAAGGAAGAAGTAAATAAGGCTGGTGATAGAGCTATTGGAGCACAGAAGCATAAAGTGGATTGCAATCGTAGAAGATTAGTTAATGGTATGTTGTTGTATTGAAGATCTTTAAGGGATCTGACATAATAAGATAATGCAAGTTACAAATCATTTTTATTTCTGTTGCCTTCTCACCATTGTAATAGTTTAAATCCATTTAAGGAGTGACCTTAATTGGTCGATTGTAAAACCTCTAACAAGGTAGCATTCTTAGATTAGAGTGTTGAAATCCTTTAGCAAGGTTACTCCCAACAGAGTAAAGATCCTAATAGATCTAGAGGAAAATCATATAACAAGGCACATTAGAACCCTTAATCAGGCAAGCTCTTAACAAAGCGTATTCCACAAGAGTACAACTTTTGTGAGCACCGTTCTCACACCATGGATTTCACCCAAATCATGTTTCCACAAAATAAATATTGGTTTTTTACCATGTAGATGCTTTTAATTTTTTATGTGATTGTTTATGTACTTAACCAATAATAGTGTTATAGGCAATACTGAATCTTATCGATAGACAATCTAAAAGTTTGTTAATTTGGTGATTACTTATTCACCCCGCAACCCCCCTTCCCCTCCCCCCTACTAATCAACCTATACCTACATATCTACTAATCTATAATACCACATATTTACATCTTTTTAGTATCTGTCGTAGGCTATACTATTACAATCAGTTGTGCCTAATTTGCTATTAAGTTTTTTTATTTGAATTAATTAGAAGTGTTTTTATTTTTCATTTTTGTTTAAATTTTTCTAAAGTATAAATGCCATCATTTTTTAATTTATAAAAATTTTAAAATTAATTTTATTAACATTGATTGACTATTATGTTTATGGGTCTTATATAACTCAAGAAACACTACCGATTACTTAGGTAGTTTTTAGATATTTAGGAAAATTTTGAAGTGCTTATAATCTTTATTCCTACAAATCATGATACGATTAGAAAGAGTGCAAAATGTGCATCTTTGAAATATTATCTCTTAACTAACTAACTAACTAACTAACTAACTAACTAACTAACTATATATATATATATATATATATATATATATATATATATATATATATATATATATATATATATATAATGATTAGTTTTTTAATAAAAATTATTATAATTTTTAAATTAAATTGAATAATATATAATTAAATTTATTATCCTATAAATAAATATTCTAATGAAAATTATCTTGGTATAACTTTTTAAATTTCATCTTGTAATAAAATTATTACTTATACTTAATTATTTATATTTAATGTTATCATTACAACCAACTAAACATTTTCTACAATCATTATACTTTGATCATCTAATACAATCATGTCTTATTATAACTAATTCAATTATATTTAATACTATAATAATAATTACAACAAATACTAGCCACTAGGCGAAACTTGTTTACTATATTGTTCTTCAACATATAGGAACATTGCATAATACAACTCTTAGACATTGTATCCATTTTTTAGAGACTAACTACAACAAGATTGACATGTATGTTAATAAAACATTCATTTGTACAAATACTATTTCCCTTCATCATTGATGAGAACACTTATGGACCTTCATAACATCAAAATACTTCCGCCTCTTTAACGTCAAGGACATAGTATCTTAAACAAATACGTAAGATCTAAATTTGCATACATTTCTCCCCCTTTCATAGAAACAACATATCTAAAAAAATCCGCATGCATCATTTTCATATTGTATTGCTCTTGAACACAGATGGACATTGCATCCATCTTCTAGAGACTAACTATAACAAATTAACGTCAACGCCAATAAAACATTCATTTGGGCTATAATATTGCCCTTTTCGTTGATGACAACACTTGTGGACCTTCATAACACTATAATACTCCCCCCTCTTGGACACCAAGGACAAATAATGACTTAAAAACACTCAATGCCAATTTGTATACATTCCTCCCTCTCAAATGAAAACAACATATTTACCAAAAATAATTTTACACACGCACACTTATATGTGTGTGTGTGTGTGTACCTTCACAAAACATGTTCTCAACATGTATAAACACTTCTATAAACATAGTTGACTCCCTTAATCAAATAACTCCCCCTTGAGGAATGAACCAAAACGAAATGCAACTAAGAACTCGTATAATCCTAATTTATAAGCACCTAATTTGTGTATGATTTAAGGATCATCTTAAGCCCACTTTAGTTCTTTTCTATGGCAGCACATCATATGACACTTAATGGGTCCTTTCAAATGAGTCCTCCACTCCTTTCAATCTTATCTTAAACTCAAGATTAGGCTTTATTTTTAGGTGGGTTTTCCCCTTTTTCATCCAATCCGATTATTAATTTAATCATCTTGGTCATAGAGCCTTATTTGTGGCTTTCTTGATTTGCCATGACCCTAGATCGAGTTGTAATTGCAAATCCCACACATACCATATTCCTCTAGCACCCAATTCATATCTAGGCTCATTCCCCGGGGTACAAAATTCCATTGGCATAATTTCCCCAAGGATTTGGCCCAAATATGGCCCACAAAGATCTATCTGAAGTTTCAGAGGGAATGGTTAGCCTACTCTATTAAATGAATTGAGATGCATATAGACCCATCATCTCCTCGTTTTGGCATCCATAATCAATTATACATTATCTAGCATTGGCAACCACAATCAAGATCCACAAGTGCATCCATCATTGTCAATTTTTTTTTTTAGAGATCAAACATTCAAGCTATGAGATAAAAAAAAGAAAATCAAGTTCAAGAGCCATTAAGTTTTAAACATTTAATTTCTCTCAAGCAAATACATCGCTTCAAAGAGAAAGATAATAATTTACACATTTCACTTGACCCCATTCAAACTTAAGATTATTCAAAATAGTTATTTAACTCCTAACAACATAACTAAAGATAACTCCTAATTTAAATACTTTTTCCACTTATAATATTATAATTGACTTATATAAGACTAAAAATTTACTATTACAAATACATTTAACATTTCATATTTATATATATATTTTATTTTTTATTTTTAAAAAAATTTAAAATACATATCTCAACTAAACTACAACTAATAAGTCACCTCAATCTTTTTTACTATAATTGTTGAGAATACTTTTAAGACCTTCAATCCAACTATTAAAAATGAAGTACTGCCACAATTTTAGATACCTCTATTTGTCTTACCAAAGAGTTGTCAAAGCCTTTTTTATCAAAATGATCGGACAGATCAGATAATAGTAAAAAGCAGCAGCTCCATGCATCCATAAGATAATAATTTATTTTAAAACATGTAACAGAAAACACTTGGAAGAGCTCTCCCCGATGTATATTTACAAAGGCCGCAGTGATGTATTGAAAAAACATAAACCCTTATCAAGTTGCTGTAACACAAGTTAACAAAGACGCTAATCTTTCCTGGTTTATGATGAAATTATGCAGTTTCTTAAAATTCAAAACGTAGACAAAATTATATGTACAAATGTTTTGGTCATGTTCAATGAAAGTACGATCGACAAGAGTAAGATCATGATCATGAGTGTGATTTCTAAAAAGAATCGAACAGGTTTATATCCCCAAAAAAACGAAGCGCAAAATGCTGTATTTATCCGTTGCTCTATCAGACCCAAACAATTTAACAATATTTTCAAGGCAATTTCAAAAATCAAAGAGATGGAAGATCTGGAACGATCTCCGTGACAATTCTCGACTCCATCAGAAGAAAATTGAAAGTAAAGCAGTTCTCAGCAAGAACAAACAATCGAATGCAAGTAAAACAAATGATTTTAGGCAACAACACCAATGTATTAACACAAAGATAAAACAAAAGTTTTCCAAAACGTACTCACAGTAGCACTGATATGTGAACACAGACACAAAATTATTTTTCAAAAACATAGTCACAGAATCACTAATTTGTTCTTTAACACAAAAACCTTAGTTACAGAGGCACAAAATCACAAAATTCAGCACTGATTGGAGAGAAATCAGGGAACAAGCGGAGTGAAAGATCTGCAAGTGGACTGTGTTTTCTGGTCGCCGCCCTGACAGAAGAAGAAAGAAACAGGGCAATCAAGCAGACAGTTGTCCACAAAGCTCAACTGTGCATTATCAGGCGACAAATGGAAGAAAGGGGCAGGAATCTGACCGAAAAGATAATTTCCAGATAGAAACAAGTGAAGCAAAGGCTGCTTGCCAGTCAAGCCGGATGAAGCTTTCAAAGCATACTGATAAGGAATAGTTCCTGTAAAATAATTGTACTGCAAAGAAAGCGAAGAAAGCTTTGGCATTGTAGCCATGAAAGTAGGAAGAGCGCCTTGAATCTGATTAAAGCTCAGATCAACAGCAATAAGCTCGCTGTTCGTCCCGTAATTTCCAGGCACTTGGAGAGAAGTAAATCCGTTGCGAGACAGGGTTAGCTGTTGCAGCGACGGATGATTGAAAAACCCTGACTGCAAATCGTCGGAAAATTTGTTGCCGCTGAGGTCCACAACCTGAAGCATCTCAAGCGCTGCCAAATCTAGCCACAGAGTGCCGGAAAGCCGATTATTTCTCAGGCTAAGCTCCACTAATGGCGGCGGCAGGGCATTCGCCGGAAACTTTCCAGAGAGAAGATTGTCACTAGCGTCAAAGAAAGCGAGGCTTTGCGCTCCGCTTAGGTCAGGGAAATCGCCGCTCAGCCGGTTGTGCTGCAATTCCAGTCTGGTCATTTTCCTCAAACCCCCGACCGCCCGGGGAATCGAACCCTGGAGGATGTTGTTATCGAGAGATAACTGCTCCAAGCTTTGCAAAACCCCAACCGACTCGGGAATTTCGCCGGAAAACCGGTTCTGAGACAGAACAAGCCGTTGCAGAGACGATAAATTCCAAAATGACGGCGGAATCGGCCCGCCGAAGAAGTTGTTGGAGAGATCCAGAATCTGCAAAGCCGTTAATTTGGCGATGGCCGGAGTTAGGCTGCCATTGTAACCGGCGAAATCCAGAGTGATTTCTGTCACTCTGGCTGGATTCCCTGCACACCGGAATCCGCAGGTGAAGTACTGACTAAATGCCGCGTCACAAGGATCCACCGAGAAATTCCATGAGCTCAGGCAGGAGCCGCCAGGAATCGAACTCGGTATCACTAAGTTCTTGAATTCTTTCATGGCTTCCACATCGGAAGCCACTGTTACAGCCTCTGTGTAACCGATCAGTATAATGCTCATGCAGAGAAAAATCCATTGCCGCATTTTCATCTTGGTCAGAAGATTCTTACTGCTTTCCCAAACCGCACCTTTGAATCTCTTCCCCATGGCAGCCCAACTTAAAGAATTTTGAATGCCGCGCAGACGGCTCACGTACGCTTAAAGCCAGTGGGAAATACCAGAATTAATTATTGAACGTGTCAGAGATTTTTGAATTTATCACGGGCTGCATGTCCGTACGTCACCATTATCATAACCCCTCTGCATTCATTTGTTGGTGTTTTTTTTTTTCTACCACAAGAAGATCAAAGATACTTGGGGTCCTACCAGTGCTCTTGGGTTGTGTATGTGTGATTAATGAAGTTTTTGGCTTTTTAAGGGTGGTATTACAAAGAAAATGGTTAAATAGTGTCTTATTCATCCATCTTAAAATCTTATATTTTAAGTTTTTAAACGGTAGACCTCGAAATCATGTGATTGGTCGCATTCTAGATTTCAAATAAGAGTTCATATCTTTTAATTGATTGCTGACCCTTAGTGGCTAGTAAGTTGGCTACATAAATGATTCTTTAGTTATCAATCCTAATTTCCTACCAAGTTCTTAAATTGTTTGGAAGTCTTGAGATTTAAATGATGCCCCATCCCAATTTTGTAATCCTAAGTTCTTAACTATAAGTAAAACATTAGAGATGTATTGAAGGTTATAGTTCAATCTGTTGAAAATAATTTCCGAGGAAGATGGTTTAAATCTGAATAAATGATAATTATTAAGAAATATAAAAGAAATCCTTATTAAATATATTTAATTAATTTTTTAAAAAAATTATAGATTATATTTTTATTGATGATTAATATACACTAATATTAACTGAATGTACATTTCTTATAGAAAATAGAAGAGAAAAATAAGAAGTAAAAGTTGAAAAAAGATTGTAGACTAATTTGTTAACAATAATGAGTAAGGATGATGGTTTAATTTATATAATACATAATTATTTTGACACAATTCTATTTGTACTGAACATAATCTAACCTTATCTTTTTAAGATTCTCAATTGTACTGCTGTCATAATTTTTACCTCCAACAATCATTCCAACTTTCATAAGTACCATCAACAATTTATTCAACTTGGGAAGACTGACGTAACAATTATTATTATTATATTTCTTGTAGAGTGCCACAGCAGCAAATAAAACTGCACGGGGCCCCCAATATATCTGCTTTTATCATCGCTAGTTTTTTATTTAATTTTTAATTTTGAACCCATACTCATTTACGGCGTAAAATAATCGATCAATTAAAGTTGGTACGGCCAATTAAATTTTGTGGGTAAGGCATCCCATGCTACAGTAGAATTTAAAAACTGTAACGTCACTTTTTTGTTCAGTACTTTCAGTCCACTTTCTATACATGCTAATTAAATACGATTAACTTATTTAACGTGTCTTAGTGCCGTTAAACTGCAAGCCTGAATGGTGATGCACATGGGAATTTTACTTTTAATTTTAAGTTTTTTTTCAATTATTTGGAAATAAATATAATGTTTTGCTTTTATTAGTTTCTTATTTATTGGCGAGGTTTGGTAAACAAGTGGATGTTTTTCAAGTCTTTGGTTCTAAGTAAGAATGGTTGATTCTTTGTTTATCTTGTGATTAAAGTCTTTAATTCTATTAGATTGGTAAAAATAATCAAAGCTGTTTATCTTCTCACTAAAAATAAATGTCACGTGTCTCTTTGATTTTGTGATGATAATTGGAATGTTTTTGTGATGACAACTGAACTTTTGAGTCTAAGAAGTGTTATAATATAGTTGACTCAAGAATTACACGGCTAAATCATGCAATCAATATCAATTTGACTTGTGGAAAATATCTCCTACTTATCAACATATATATTCTCTAATCTTTGGTTATAAGTTAGAACGGTTGATTATTTATATATTATATAAGAAATTGAATGTTTACCTCCTTGTAATGAAAGTGGTCGGCAAGGTTGATCTGAACTATGTAGTTTCAACAATGTATCTCAAACTCTTAATATTGTATCGTGTATCTTAAGTATTACTTTTTTTAATCGTAAATGGGCCTTTGAAGTCTATAATATATTAGATATGATTACAAGTGGTATTGTGTGAAGATTTCACGATTTTTAATCTTTTTCTCTTTTTCCTTCTAAATTTTGCCTCCATTTTAGAAGTCTCATATTCTAGAATAGAAGTGTAATACTTCCTCGCCCCAAGGTAGGTTGTAATGCCCCACTCGAGAGCTTAGAGAAATTAACTTAAGAAAGTCACTAAGTTTGCTAAATATTTTTTTGTTTAAAGTTTATAGAACACTATTTAAAAGAGCATAGAAGCAATACAATGATAATACCCTACATTCACATAATTATGTTACCAACCAAGGTTACATTTCTCTAAGGCTCCTAAACAAGGAATCACATGTATAAAGTTTGATTATTAAGTGTTTAAGTTAATTATACGATCATCATTACACAACCATAAAGATTATAAATATTATCTTATTGCATGAACCATTATTACATTATACTTATATAATTAAATTAATTTAAATTAATTCTATATCATAATTTGAATACATGATATCCACTACATAGGCTGTAGGGTATGGATAATAATCCAGGTACACAGAACATAATATCCAAAGTACTCAATTATATAATATATACATGAATTAAATACATCAAGAGAATGGAATGTGTCTCCAAGTAAGGTGAGCGATGAATAAGTAGATACATCTCGTAATCTTCTAACATTGGTACAAACTATTGGAAACTCATATGGTAAGAAATCCACTACCACTCGACCTCGTAAACCTAAATGTTCAACTCCCACCATGCTAAGGAGATAACATCAGGTTCTTCTCGGATATAAATCCATAAGTCACACCAAGGTAACTGATGGAGAAGCATCCTAGGTTGTTCGACTATCCTACTCATCTTTACATTCATTATAACTGTTGAAGTTGATTGCCAATGGTTTCCATGTTGTTGTTGCGGCTGAGTTATTGTAGCTAGTGTTGGCCAAGTTATTGTAGCTAGTGATGGCTAAGTTACTATAGCTAGTGATAGTCAAGTTATTGTAGCTAGTGGTCGCCAAGTTACTATAGCTTTCTAGTATTGGTCGAGCTATTTGGTGTTGGTTGAGTGTTCCTTCATGTGTAAAGTGAGCTTGATATTTACTGATCCTTGGTTACATTTTTGAACAAGTTTGTCTATGATTGGTTCTTAGTTTGAGCCGAGTTATGTAATTAATTTGGATCATGAATTTAATATTCTGATCTTGTCTTGGGATTTGTGTAGATTATTTTAAGGTCAGCCTTTCTATTATGTAATGAACTAGAATCTTTTGTAAGTCATTTTGGAAAGTATAATAAGGGTGTTTAAGTTTAGGTTCAAGAGAACTTAGAGAGTTCAGAGCAGATGTTTCTAGAATTGCAAATTTGAAGCTGGATCGTGGATCTTGATGTTGTATTTTGTATATGGTTGTAACACAAAAGGCCTTACAACTAGGCATGTATGTTGATAATTTGATGAATCAATAAAAGTGTTGTTGTTTCTTCTCTCCTTGGTGTTGTTCTTTGTGTTGTTTGCTTTTGTTTTGTTTACTCAGCAAGGTGATTGGATAGTTAGGTGTGCCTCTAGCCCTAGCTTTTCAATCTCTCCTTGCATTAGGTGGTATCAGAGCTTGAGGTTCATCCTTGTAGAGATTGGATCGTGTAGAACCCTAAGTTAAATTTGGTTACGAATTTGACCTATAACTTGCAGAGGTTTATGATCATGCAGGAACCTATTTTTAAAGATGGTTCGAGGTGAAAGAAATGCTAACACTACTATTATGGAAATGTTGAGACAAATTACAGTCAGATTAGATGCTATATAGACAACCCAAAGGAGAGGAGCACATCTTGATAATGTGATTGATGATGAAGCAATGACACCAAACCCTAATCCAAAACTTGAGGAAGATCAAGATAAGAAAAGATTGTTGAGAGTGTTGTCTAGGGTAAATTCAAATCCTGTTGTAGAAGTTGTTCCTTATGATGGAAAATTGGATAAAATGTTGTGTTGGATTGGATCTTTGATATGGAAATTTTATTTGAGTTTAAAAACACTCCTAATAATAGGAAGGTGAAAATTACAATCACTATGTTGAAAGGTCACGCCTCACTATGGTGGGAGCATTTGCAAACTGATAGATAAAGGAGAGGAAAGGAGAAGATCGGGACTTGCTGAAAATGGTAAATAAAGTAAAGAAGAAATCTCTTCTTGTTGATTACCAAGTTAGCTTGTTGAGGAAGATGTAAAATTTGAGACAAAAGGACATGACTACGAAGGAGTATACTGAGGAATTATATAGATTGGACATCAAATCTGGACATGTGGATGATGAGGTTGAGAAAGTTGCAAAGTATCTCAATGGATTGAGATTTCGAATTCAAGAAGAAATAAGTATTGTGAAATTGGAAAGTGTGGAAGAAGCATACCAAAATGTCTTGAAAGCTAAGGAGATCTTGATAAAGAAGCATGAACAAAGACAAAGAGGTAGAGGTGGTAGATTCCAGAGAGATAGAGGTAGATCTTATGGAGAAAGTGGCAAATCTAAAAATCATGTGCAAGACAAGAGAAAATCTAAATGGAAAAATGATGACAAAGGAAAGATCTAATAGAAAGGTGGTAATTCTTACTGAGGAGGTATTAGTTCTTACTAAGGAAGAGCTAATTCTTATTCTAGAGGTGGTTTTCATGGTAATTTTTTTAGATGTAGTAAAGAAGGGCATAAATCCTTTGAGTGTAGATACTCTGGTGAGAATGAACAAGGTAACATAAATGTTGTGATTCAAGGAGACCTTGAGGGTTCAACAAGTGGATCTAAGGTTGGAGAAAGTTTGATGGTTAGAAGAACTTTTTGTAATGAGTGAATTGATGAGGAACCTATCCCAAAGAGATGTCTTTTCAAGAATAAATGTAAGATGGCTAGAAAATGTTGCAAAGTGATCATTGATAGTGGAAGTTCAACAAATTTGGCATCGGAGGAGCTAGTTAAAAAGTTGCAGTTGTAGAGGCTGAAGCATCCTAAACTCTATCATGTTTTGTGGATGAAGGATGAGCATAAGATATTGGTAAGTGAACAATGTGTTGTGAAGTTCATGATTGGAAATTACTTTGATGAAGTTTTATGTGATGTTATGCCTATGAATTGTTGTCATATTATGTTGGGTAGACCTTGGAAATATCATAGATATGCTATACATGATGGAAGATTGAATCAATGTACTCTTTGGGTGCATGGAAGAAAGCAAGTATTGTTTCCTTTGATTGAAAGTCTAGATGAGGTTAATTGTACTAATGTTTGAGTCGTTGTGGTCAATAAAATCTTTTCTGAAAGGGGACTGAAGAAGAACCAAGTGTGTTTTGATGTAATCCCTAAGGGGTTGAGCTGTGGTAGTAGCGACCAAGTGATAGTAAACAGTCATGACCGAGTGCAAATAGAAATTGAAAGGTTGTTGAATTAGTACAAGGAGATTGTTACTAAAGATATACCTGATGGTTTACTACCAGTAAGAAGTATAAGTCATTGTATGGACTTGATTCATGGAGCTAGTTTTCTGAATAAAGCATCATACTGATTGACACCTACAGAGAATGAAGAACTTAACCGACAAGTGCAAGAGTTGTTGCAAAAAGATTTGATTAGAGAAAATGTACTGATTCCAGAGCTATTAATAAGATCATAGTAAAATATAGGTTTCCTATGGCGAGGATGGATGACATAATGGATTGTTTGAGTGGAGAAATTTATTTTACCAAGATTGATTTGAAGAGTGGTTACCATCATATCAGAATCAAAAAAGGTGATGAACGAAACACTGCTTTTAAGACAAAAGATAGTTTGTATGAATGGTAGGTAATGTCTTTTGGTTTGACCAATGCACCTAGTACTTTCATGAGGTTGATGAATGAAGTTCTCAAGAGATTTTTGGGTAAGTTTTTGATTGTTAATTTGGATGATATTTTGACATTGAGTAAGACTAAGGAAGAACATCTTGAGCATGTTAGACAAGTATTGCAGAGATTGAAAGAGGAGAAGTTGTTGATTAACTTGAGAAAGTGTTCCTTTATGCAAGAGGAGATTGTGTATATAGGATTTGTGATTTCAGCTAATGGTTTGAGAATGGATCTTGAGAAGGTTAAAGCAATTTTGGAATGGCCTACACCTAAGAATGTGTGTGAGGTAAGATCATTTCATGGTTTGACTAGTTTCCATAGAAAGTCTATAAATAATTTCACTTATTTTTGTAATGCTACGATTGAGACAATGAGAGGAGATACAAAGGATTTTAAGTGGGCACATGGGGCTGATAAGAGTCTTGAAACTTTGAAACAAAAGGTTGTTGAGTTAACTACATTGGCTTTACCTAATTCCAATAAGGTATTTCAAGTGGAATGTGATACAAGTGGTAGTGCAATAGGAGTTTTGTTGAGTCAACAAGGTAAACTTGTTGCTTTCTTTAGTGAGAAGTTGAATGATGCCAAAAGGAAGTATTATGGGTGTAATCAAGATTTTTATGCTATTGTTCAATCCTTAAAGAAGTGGAGACATTATTTGATTCCTAAGAAGTTTGTGTTGTGTACTAATCATAAAGATTTACATTATTTGGGAAGCCAACATAAGTTGAATCAGAGACATATGAAGTGGATTGAGTATTTGCAGAGTTTCACATTTGTGATAAAGTATAAGAGTGGAGTGACTAATTGATTTGTTGATGCATTGAGAAGAAGATGTTCTTTGTTGACCAAGACGAATGTTGAAGTTCTTGGTTTTGATGAAATGAAGGAATTGTATGATATTGACCCTGATTTTTTTTAGTCATGGAGAGAGTACAAAGCACCAAGTCTATCAGGTCATATGAATAAGTATGATGAGTATTTTATTCAAGAAGGTATGTTGTTCAAACGAATTCAGTTGTGTATACCAAGAAGTTCTATGAGAGTTAATTTAGGGAAAAGCATCGTGGTGATTTGGCTAGACATTTTGGAATTGATAAGACATTGAGTTTTTTTAAGGATAAGTATTATTGGCCACATATGTATAAGGATGTTCAGAAGTTTGTAAGGAGTTGCAAAATTTGTCAAGTTGCAAAAGGAGTAAGTCAGAATATTGGATTATATACACCTATTTGTATTCTTGAGAAACCTTGGAGTGACATTAGTATGGATTTTGTTCTTGGATTACCTAAGACATCAAGATGGTATGATTCCATATTTGTTGTTGTGGATAGATTCTAAGATGGCACATTTCATACCATGTTAGAATACATCAAATGTTGTGCATGTTCTTGAGATTTTTTTCAAAGAGATTTTTAGATTGCATGAATTACCAAAAAGTATTATTTCTGACAAAGACAATAAGTTTATTGTTTACTTTTGGAGGACTTTGTGGAAGAAGATGGGTATTGAATTGAGATTTAGTTCTACATTCCATCCATAGACATATAGATAGAAAGAGGTTGTGAATAGAAGCTTGGGTAATTTGTTGAGATGTTTAGTTGGAGATAAGCTAAGTAATTAGGATATGATATTGCCATGCACTAAGTTTTCATATAATAATTCTTTGAATAGGAGTATAGGGAAAACAACTTTTGACATTATTACTTGAATGCAACCTAGAGGTATTTCATATTTGAGGGATTTTTTTCGTGAAGAGAAGAGAAGTGTTGAAGGAGAAGAATTTGTTGGTTTTATGAAGTCTTTGCATGAGGAAGTGAAGTTGAAGTTGGAACAAAGTAATCAAAAGTATAAGGAGAATGTTGATAAGTCTGAGAGACATCATATTTTTGAAGTTGGTGATGAGGTGATGGTTCATTTGAAGAGAGGAAGATTTCCTATTGGAACATATAGTAAGTTGAAAATGAAAATTTTGGACATTATAGAATTTTGAAGAAGTTTGACAATGGTAATGCTTATGAAGTTGAGTTACTTGATGACATGGATATATCTCCTATATTCAATGTTGTTGATTTTCATAAGTATCATGAGTTGGATGATTTGAAGTTGTATATGATGATTATCCTAAGAAGAAGATTGAACAAATTGAATAGATATTGGATCATAAAGTTGGTGAAGGCACAAGAGGAAAGGATTACTATGAATATTTGGTGAAGTGGAAGAACATACCAGTCGAAGATGCTACATGGATTTGTCAATATGAGTTGGATTCAACTTAGGTTGTGACATCTCAATAATTTAGGAGAATCATTTCTTTCAACCCTGGTTATTTAATGCATGAGCATCCTAGGTTGTCTAGCTACCCTTCTCATATTTGTTCATTCTACCTATTGAAGTCAAGTCCTAATAGTTTCCATGTTGTTGTTACGACCGATTCATTTAGTGATGGTCGAGTTACTGTAGCTAGTGTTGGTCGAGTTACTATAGCTAGTGATGGTTGAGTTATTATAGCTAGTGATGGTTGAGTTTCTGTAGCTTTGTAGTATTGGTTGAGCTATCTAGTGTTGGCCGAGTGTTCCTTCATGTGCTGAGTGAGCCTGGTATTTATTGATACTTGGTTCCTTCTTTGACCGAGTTTGTATGTAATTGATTCTTAGTTTGAACTGAATTATGTAATTAATTTGGATCATGAATTTAATATTCAGATCTTGTCTTGGGATGTGTACAAACCATTTTAAGGTTGGCATTTTTATTATGTAATTATCTAGAATCTTTTGTAAGCCATTTTGGCAAGTATAATAAGGGTGTTTAGGTTTAGGTTAGGGAGAACTTAGAGAGTTCAAAGCATATGTTTCTGGAATTGAGAATTTGAAGCTAGATCATGGATTTTGAAGTTGTATTTTGTATATGGTTGTAACCTAGAAGGCCTTATAGTTGGGTTTGTATGCTGATAATTTGATGAATCAATAAAAGTGTTGTTGTTTCTTCTCTCCTTGGTGTTGTTCTTTGTGTTGTTTTCTTCTATTGTGTTTACTCAGCAAGGTGATTGTTCAATTAGGTGTGCCTCTAGCCCTACCTTTTCAATCCTTCCTTGTGTTAGTAACTAAGTATGGAAAACCTAAAATCTTTCTACATAATTATTCTACAACTCAAAAAGATGATAACTTTAATTTTTCAGAGGAAAAAACAAATGTAGGGAACCTACAATGTATATGGGGAAGTATCATCGCACGAGTCAACTCTAAGGTAAAATGTTAGTCTTGTTGGACACCTTCCCCTAGTGGCTCTATGTGCCATCAACAATCCTCTCATATGGACGAGGTCTCTAACTATGCAAGACCTATGTCAAGCATCTTCTCCCACTCCCATCCTATCCTTTACAAGCACTCGAGGCATGAACAAGGAATATATCTTTTTAATTTGTTTTAAACCACATTAATATATTGTATTATCACTTGTATTAAGAAACTTTCAATAATTTTTCATGGCTATCCACTTTTTGGGTCGACCCTCACTCCCCCTCTACATTCCTAGATAACTGCCCTAGGTTCATGACTCAAAGATCACCCAAAGTCTCAAAAAGTTCAATGATCAATTTTGTTTCCATAGTAACCAACTGTACAATATATTCTAGGTTTTCAAACCAGATTATCATAATAAAATTTCCAATAATTCACCTAACATGAACATAATCAAATAGGTTAGAATTAACTATCAAGACATAAAAGGAATAATAAAACATGCAGTTGAATGTACGTAACATCAATGAAATAAGCATACACAAGTCTCTAGTTTAATTTTTTAATTGGTTTTCCAAACGACCAAGAAGCGGAAAGTAAACTTTTTAAAGCAAGTTAAACACACATAATTGACTTGTTTATCTAAATGCTCATTTACAATGTCACTATAAACAGATGAACAAACATATATTAATTTTCAACCATAAAATATAATTCAACATTAGATATAAAAATCCAATTAGTTAATAATATTAACAAGTAAATAATTATATTTACCCTTAATATGTATTGATTATATTTTCACAAAAAATACTAACTAATACTTTTTTTTAAATAGTATTTTTTATTTAAAATATTATTAAGTATTCTTTTTTGAAAGCAAAGACATTTAAATCAATATATAATTTTTTTTTTGATAGGTGATGGACCAACGCCTTGATTATTCATTATTTATTTACCATTATGTGATGAAATTAATAATTATGAAATGTTAAGCTCAAGTAGACTCGAACCCCAAATTTCCAAATGAGAGGCCCACATTTTATCGTTGTATTATAGGCTCCTACCTTATATATGTATATTACATTATATATTATATAATGAAGTTGAGGAAAACTCAACCCCATAGCTCCCAAATCACTACATGCAAACACCTATCACACAAAAAAAGAAGCAAAACTATGGAGGCTCGAATTAATAGATCCATAGAGGAGACATACTTGGTGAGCAAAAAGAGAAATTGATATTCAATCAAAAAGTGTTCATTACAAAGAGAGATCGATCCTTATGAAGGAGACTAAAACCCTAAAAGAAAAAACCTAGGTTGCATGATGATAATTAATAAAATAATTAATTATTGTATGCCTAAAGTTTAGCTTAAGTAAAATACAGTTGATAAGAAAACACCTTATTACTCTAACATCTCCTACCACCCCTTAAGATAAACTTAGGGAGTAGCTAAGAAAATACAAACTATTGTTGAAATTAAATTTGAGTCCTGACAACAAGGCCTAATGAGGTACCCAATCACAACCAAATCTATATAAAGAGGAGAAATAGAGAAAACCACATGGAAAAAAACCTACACGAAAAAGAGATGGAAAGATAGAAATGTAATAAAACACCAAAGCCTAAAGAGTTGATCAATCAAACATGAAATGTTGCATCCAAAGTAGGAATGAAAAAAGTGTCTATATGGTAAATGATCAATCTCATTGAAATGCATAGGTACCTAGCCACTTCATCCTCCCCGTACATAGGAATAAATACTTAATACATAGCTCACCCATCAAACCAAGGAAGCATAAGACCAACAGAAGAAATCCCCCAAATGTAAATAAGAGTGAGGTGATAGGAAACTGGAAAAGTGGGCCAAATGAAATGAATGTCAAGAAACCATGATCAAGATGCACATAAGAATATAAAATAGTTTAACAAGTTGATCAATTGTAGACGCATCATGAGGCTAATGTCACGAAAGAGAAACTTACTAGATAAAGGTAAACACAAACAAAGGCAAAACATCAACCCCCGTGACACTTTAATTAGAGTAGTGCATGTACAGTAAGCTACAAGATATAGTGAATCCCAAGAGTACAGTAATGTGTCTGAGTGTCCTTAGACGACACTCCTTGAACAATAAGGAAAAACAAGGCAAAAAAAGGAAAAACAACTAAAACAAAAATATAGATACAATATGGCACTTTATCTCACCGCATATGCAAAAATGCATACAATAGATGTCTATAAAGAATAAAAGAGACATAAGGCTAGTACAAAAAATAGTACAGGCCATGACGAATCATTTGGAGCAATGAAAATGATCCCCGAACCTGAAAAAACCAAGATATCCACCCAAATGCAAAAATGCAAAATACTGAATAGGATGTACTTGGAGAAGAATATGGAAAAACAAATAGCATCACTAGAAAGAACACATAAAGACATTTCCAATGATATAAAGAATTCCCAAATCAGACATTGGATATTCAAGATATGTCTCCTAGAGTACAAATATGAACTCCTAACTTGGACACACAAAAAAAGCTATAAAAAATGCAGCAAAACTAGAAAATGCCTATACCATCATGACAGGCTCAGAACCATCTGTTTGGTGATATCTTGTTTATAGAAAACAAAGTTTGTATGCTCAAGATATGAGCCAAAAACCATTGGTAGGTTCAAATTGATTCAAAAGGGAAAACAAGTGTGATGATGCATGCACTAATGTCAGCAAGTGATGAGCCCAAATTTGACAGTCAAATGGTCATCGAGGCAAAAAAATACCAAAAAATATCTTTGTGCCAGGAAAAACAACTTGCCAAAAAAAGACAATTTCCTCAAAAAATGGAAGCTAGAAAGATCACCAGGTTTTGAAACAAATAGGTCGGTGTTCAAAAAAAAATTTGGTGGCCAATTAAAATGGCATGTCCTTGAAAAAATTTAGAAACTGCTTGAGAAAATCATCGAAACTAGGCTTAAAACTTCCTTGGAAAGACCTTGAGACTGCCTTTTTTTAAAAAGAAACAATGCCCATGAAAAAATCACCAAAAAAATATAAACTAGAAGCATTGAGGATTGCCACGTGACACAGGCCCATTGTTTTGATTAGGGTGAATGGGCAAGAGAACTATCATGAAGTGAAAATGTGCTTTCTCTAAAAAATATTGCTCCCCCCAAAAAAATGTCATCAACCTTCCTTGTAAACTTGAAACCACTGTGGTATTGTAAAAACCTAGTGTTTCAAACTCTAGATTCAAAATGTCATATAAAAACTACCTTCAAAAAATGGAAAAAAATCCCTAGTCATGGCAACTCACATTTGGACCGAGTGCAGTTGTTAGAATCATTTAGAATAACTAAGAGGGGGGGGGGGGGGGGGGGGGGAGTGGGGGTGAATCAATTATCCTTAGCTCCAAATGTACCGATTAAACTTTTAAACCCTTCAAATACTTCAAATCTAAACATTTAGTAGCTCACACTCTATAGTAGATAATCAGTAACATAAACTTGTAGTCCATTGTCCTAATAGAGAAAAACTTGCAAAATGTAAAATATTAACAATAAAACATCTCAAATTAAATCCACACAAGTATGCCACTAAGATTTAATGTGGAAACCCAATTCAGGAAAAACCACCTATAATATGTCACCCATTTTTTACTCTTTTGAAGTGAGCTCTGTTAGGAGCCAACCATGTAAAAGGTTACAAAACACACCATTAAATGTGATCTTGTTAAAGGATTTAATCACCCTTTTAGGAATCGCCTTGTAAGAGGACTTAAGAATAATTCATTAGAATGTCACCTTGATTAAAGGATTTACATATGACTGTTAGGTCAACCTTGATTAAGGATTTCAAAACTAACACAATGGTTTAAAAGTAATAGTAGGTTGATTTGACAAATACAACTCAATTTGTAAATATAAATCACAATTTGGTTCATATGTTGATCCACTCACAAGCCTCCATTATCATCTCTATATCTCTAATCTTCTTAGTAACCCTTCAAGCAATCACACTTGACCTCTTCACAACTCTTCTCACCCTCCTGCTCAAGTTTGCCAATAAATAGCATCAACAACTGCTCCAACATTAATTAGGTTAGCCCTTACACTTCCTTAAATAGGTAATTTTGATCTTTCGTCGCTTGAACATCACTGTAGATCTTAGAGTTTGGTCAGATTCATCGAATCCTTCCATCATTTTGTCTCCTCTTTTCTCTTCTAGAAACTTCTTCAAACTTCTCCTTAAATTCTTGCATAGAAATACTCAAACATGGTTTCCCTTGAATTAAATGCTCTAGGTCATCCATCCTTATCTTTAGTACACTTTTTGTATTCCAAGAAATCAACTATGTTTACTAGAAATCACGATTTTCTCATAATCTATCAAGTGTTGTCCCTTGACCAACACTATGTTTTGACACTCAAAGATCACCAGATTACTTGGTCACTACTATATGTTTTGTTTGACACATTTACTAAAGATCGATCAATATTGATGCTTGGTTCACACTATATTCTCTGGGCTTATACTAGTGCTCAGTCAACACTAGCATCACTCGCCCTAAACTTCAAGTTCCTTAATCTTCTACTCTTTTGTTTGGTCAAGATTATGCATTTGATCTTTCTTGGATCACTTCTTCTAGGCTTCAATACAACTATCTACTTCTCTTGTATTATGATTGAACAATCACTTTATCTTGTCAAAGTCCAACTGATCGAAGTGCCCATTGCAGTTCCTCATAACTCAACCTTTCCTCTAGGTCCTTTTGTTATGCCCTTCTTCTCAAATCATCTTCATCGATCATTTTTAATGGCACTGTACTCAAATAACAAATTGTCTTACCAATAAGGTTTGACATCAATGACATCATAACAATTGTTTCAATTGTATCTTCCTACAATCTCCCTCTTTGGCATTGACGACAACACCTCTAGTTATGAGGCAATCCAAAACATGTAATTTCTTTGAGCATATCCCTCTATATGTAATATCATATTTTCATTAATATCCTTACTTTCATTATGATTCTCATTTCTATGTATTCCCATCTCTGTGTCTAAAAAATTTCCTTTCAATAGTTTCATTTTGGTTCTCATCCATACATCTCTAATATGCAACACTCAACTTCCTTCTATCATATCAAATCATGAAATCAAAAAATTTCCTTTGTATTATTGGCAACACCTTGCATTTATTATCCCTCTTTGCAACATGTCTTTAACTCTTGATGAATAACTCCCTCTTCATATGGTAACTGTATATTATCTCCCTCAATTACATTCTCTCCCTCTTTCATGGTAACTGACATTCTCTCCCTCTTTCACAACAATGCCAAAGACACTTCATCTTTCTCATACATCTTCACCATGTAGATATCTTCTTGTCAGTGCTTCTAAATCTTATTTACCATCTATCACCTCGGCTTATGACTGATACAACATCTTGTTCTTCTCTCTTCACTACTTTAGGCAACTCCTAGAGTATGACTTTCTGCATCAACTTGTAAGATATTATGATCAACCCATTTGATGCAGAGCTCCTTCTTAGCTCAAGTAGCCTTAGCTAGGGGAATCACCCATAATTTACCTCTTTGATACTCGTGCATCCTTGGGTAAAGCCTTAGTAAAAATATAAGCCATTTTCTCCTTAGTGTTTACATATTCCAGTCTCACTTCTTTGTCTTGAACCAATTCTCTCAAGCAATAACACTTGATAGCAATATGCTTGGTCTTTTTGTGCATCACTTCTTTGATATATTTATAACACTTTTTTGGTCAGAATAGATAACAACAGGATTGGTGATCTCTTTCTTCATCCCTTTCAAAAATTGCTTGATCTACACAATGTTTGAACAATTTACTGTTGATAATGCATATTCAACTTTTGTTGTTGATTGTGAAATGCAATTCTACTTCTTTCTTGTCCAAGAAACTAGTCTCTTTCCTAGAAAGAAAGCTCCATCATTTGTATTTTCTCTATCATCAACATTGCCTGCACAATCAACATCTATGTACACTTTCAGTTCAAACTTGTCATTTTTCTTGTAACATAAACCATAGTCCTATGTTCCTTTCAGATATCTCACTATCATTTTCATTACCATCATGTGTTTCTCCTTAGTATTTGCAAAAAGTCTTGCAACAATCCCATCTACCAATGCAATATCAGGTTTTTTGTGAACAACATATTGTAACTTTTTAATCATTGACCTATACAATGTCTAGTTCACATATTATCATCATTCTTAGATAACTTATGTCTTGTAGCCATAGGTTTGTTGACTAGTCTTCAGTCTTCCATTCCAAAAGTTTTTATTATTTCCTTGATACATTTTGATTGAGTAATGTAGATACCTTTCTTCATCTGATATACTTGTAAACCAATAAATAATTTGATCTCATGGAACATAAACATTTCAAATTCCTTTTGCATCTCATCTACAAATGATCTACATAATGCATCTTGTCCTCCAAATATTATATCATCAACAAATATTCCAACTAACAGTATCCCTTTACCACCTTCAATCTTCAAATATAGATTATTCTTATCATTAGTTCTAGCAAATCCAATCTTTACCAAATAATTGTGCAACCTTTCAATCTATATAGAGCTTTGTGCAGTTTACATGCCATGTTCTTCTTGTTGGGATCAACAAATCCTTTTGGTTGTTCAATGTAAACTTCTTCTTCCAGTGTGTCATTCAGAAATGTAGATTTGACATCCATTTGATGTCCTTTAAATCCTTTGTAAGCAGAATATACATTAGACATTACTTGCATATTTTTCTTACCAAATGTTGTAGTGTGGTCACTAGTACCTAGACAAAAGAACCAGTGACCACACTACAACATGTGGGGTTAAATTAAGACAACAATTTGTGATGGCAATGTAATTTGTGGTGATTTTTTTTTTTTTTTTTGTAATTGTTCCCAACAGCATTGTAGTAGCGACATTGGCATCATAATTGCAACACCCATGTGAGTATAACCAAAAAAAAAACATGACATAAATCATTCCCCAATTTTTTTGATTATGAGAGTTGTGCGCAAAAGAGGGTGTAGAGCTCTGAACATTGGTTTGCCCTTGTGATTAGCACATTTTGTTGTTGTACCCTTGTGATCTTTGTATTTCATTTTCATGCCTTTGCTCTATGATTTCATTGTCACGTTATGCCCTTTTGATCTCCATACCCTTGCTTTGTAATTTTCTTCAAGGGTTATGTAAATGTTCTTTTCTTTTCCTTCTAAACAAGTATCTCTCTATATTTCCTTCTAAACATGTATATTTTTATATATACAGAGAGATATTTGTAAGGTTCTTATTACATCTTAGTACAATAGAAAAATTGATCCAGTTGCATACATATTCCAGAATCAAAATAATAAAACTCACTCAACCTATGTTAAGTGATTTACCTCAAGATCCTATACAAAAATAATGTAGAATAGAAAAAATGGGCAAAGTTTGTAAGAAATTTTACAAAAACATATCATAACAGATATTTTTAGAAAGAAACAATCCATAACCTAGTTAAATGGGTCTAGTTTCTCATCAACTGGGTTGATTACAAATTTCTATAGACTATCATCAGATTGGGTATAATAAAACAAACAATTAGTCGTTCCTAGCTAGTAGGATCAAATACAGTTTTCCAAGGTGATAAAATTGCATATGCAGATGCATCACTTGCATGCCAGTCATGAAGCACATTTCCCAATTTATAATGAATGGTTGGATATAAAGGTTCCATATGTTGGCCCAACAATGGTAGCCAAGGATGTAACCATGCATGTATTGGCACACTCTTCCTATGAGGATCCCGAGTATCTATTGTTGTTGTTAGTTTGGGCATCACTATATGATCTAGAATGTTATGAAGTACTAAAGCCAATAGTAACTTATCCCATGTGTCCAAAAAATGTAGCATAGGTTTAGGGTCCTTTGGCTTTTAGGAATTTGTAGCAACTATTCTCACTACTAGAAGAATAACTTTAGTGAAGAGTTGAGTGTAAGGAGTTGAAGAAACAAGTTTTGCTTATGTGTAAATGTCATAATCACGAGGCTCATTCCCTTGCACAAGCCTCTGTTGCAATGACATTACCTCTGAACCATGCAAAGGATGTTGAAGTGATTCCCAAATTTGAAACACTTATAAGAAATGGATATTTGGCATCATTGCAAGAGAGAGTGTGTCAATACTTGAAACACTCTTATAAGAAAATGTAGATGCAATACATGACAAATTGTACAACTTGTAGTCCTTTTGATATTTGGACTATAAATTCTCAAAGACACTTGCAAGTGATTCGAATTTCATAGTACCTACCGTAACACTTTTCTGGATTCTATATAGTGGCTCCCATAATATCCTCAGTGTTGTCTAGTTGTTGATTCTGTCATGCAGTCTCTTTTTAAAGCCGCTCCTTCTCCTTCTGGTATATTGCCACAAACTCCCTTTCATGCCTTAAATTTTGATTATCAAACTTCTAAATATCTACCTCTACGATATCTAAAATCAACTTCACATGGTGTTGTCACTCTGACATGGGTGTTTGATCATTGATAGCTTTCATTTCAATATTCAAGTTTTCAAGATTGGTCAACACTCTCACTTGTGAGCATTTCATGTCAAGCACATTCTGTATTGTTTCAACACCATGTTCTTTCTTCTGAGCTAATAGTTCTTCAAGTGCATTTTCTTGATAGGTAGGAGATAATTTCAACAACAATTCAAATTGTGATATTGCTATTAGGATTTAACTATGTGATTTTGAGTCAAACTTATTGACACATGTTTCATGAGTAGTGATTCAACATGAATCCATCTCTCATGAGAATAAATGGAACACTTAGCACTCATTGGATCTAGATGATGCTCATAGGGGTGAAGCACTGGGACTTCTCGAGAGGTCACCCATCCCAGTACTACTCTAGCCTGAGCACACTTAACTATGGAGTTTCATTCATGATTAAACCCAAAGCTTATGACCTCATTTGCAAAACCTTCACTAAGTGTTATGCCTTATGAACCATTCATTAGAAAGCCCCTTAATCTCATCAATTGATTTTTTTGTACATTTTCTTGTAAAACATTAATTTTGTTGAATAATTGTAAACTCTTAGAAAGTGTATTGTTGTTTTCATGTATGTATGTATGTATGTATGTATGTATGTATATATATATATGTATGTATATATATATGTATATATATATATATGTATGTATATATATATGTATATATATATATATATATATGTATGTATATATATATATATGTATATATATGTATATATATGTGTATATATATGTGTATATATACACACAAACACACACATATCTATGTGTTTGTGTATGTATGTATGTATATATACAGAGAGATCTTGTGGAATGTGGATTATGGATTATAAACAAAAAAAAATGGCATTAATCATTCCCCATTTTTTTTTTTTGATTGTGGAGAGCTACATGCGAAAGAGGGTGAAGAGCTCTCAGAACATTGGTTGAGATTAGTGGAGATCAAGGATTTTGTTGCCATTCCCCTATGATCGTTGCATTTCATTGTCATGCCCTTGTGATCTCTACATTTTGTTGGTGTGCCCTTGTGATCTTTGTTCCCTTACTCTACAATTTTGTTGTCGTTTCATACCCTTATGACCTTCATGCCCTTTCTCTACGATTTTCTTCAAGGGGAGAAGAGGTACCTATGTAAATGTTCTTTTTTTCCCTTCTAAACATGTATCTCTTTATATTTCCCTCAACAGGTGAATATAGAAGCTTCTCTTTATGTATATGTAGATGTATATATACATACACACACATATGAGTGTATCTATGTATGTATTTATATATAGATAATCTTCTATTTATGTATATGTATGTGTGTATACATATATCTACATACACATGTGTGTGTGTGTGTGTGTCTATGTATGTATGTATGTATGTATATATACAGAGAGATCTTTTTAAAGGTGCTTATTACATCTTAGCACAATAGAAAAATTGATCCAACTACATACATATTCCAAAATCCAAATAATAAAACACACTCAACCTGTGCTAAGTGACTTACCTCAAAATCCTACACACAAATAATGCAAACAAGGAAAAATGGGTAGAGTTCGCAAGAAATTTTACAAAAACATATCATAGCAAATATTTTTAGAAAGAAACAAGCCATAATACAGTTAAATGGATCTAGTTGCTAATTAGTTGGGTTGATTAAAAATTCTTATAGACTATCATTAGATTTGGTACAATAAAATGAACAATTAGCTATTCCCAGCTAGTGGGATCAAATGCAGTTTTCCAAGGTGATAAAATTGCAGATGCAGATGCATCACTTGCATGCCATGCATGAAGCACATTCCCCAACTTATAACGATTGCTTAGGTATAAAGGCTCCATGTTGATGTAGAGATAAGGGTGGGGAGAATCAAAACCAAGGCAATCCCACATAAACCTATAAGGGAAGTACAAGGTTCCCCAAACACTCTACAAAGCAAAAAGTACACAAACAACTCCAACACCTACCCAATGATTAGGATGGGTGTCTGGCCAAATCAAGGTAGATTCAAAATATTTCAACTAATTTTTGGTCCTCGAGTAACATTCAACACCCAAATCCCTCAAACTGTCCTAGAGGCCTAATTGATTTCCCAATAGCCTTCTAGTGACACAAAAGTGAAATTTCCTCTCAAACTTTCCAAAACACTCCCCAAAAAATTGGTGGATTCATATACCCATTAAGCCATACTATAACATATCAGAAGGGTTCCATGTGTTCCTTTGGACCACATCTTGTTGTTACCATAGTGTGGCTCAAAAATGCATGAAAAAAGGGCAATTTAATAAAAGCAAATACAAGTTTCCTGTATTCCCAAGACCCCAAACTCTGGACAGTCTATCCTTGTGTTGTAAATGTTCCAAATCCAAGAGGAATTAATCCCAAAATTTATATAACCCCAAAATCCCCAAATCAGTCTCCTACAAACCCTCAAAGGTAGGGTTTTTAAATCTTTGCCTCCCAAGCACCTTCAGACTAAATTGAAAGTTGTTTGACCTTGTCTCAAACATACCAAAGTACTTCCAATCATTGAACACTGACCTCTAATGGCTAGAACTCCTACTGCTGCTTCATAGCCATGAATTTGGTGCCCTTTACTTCACAAACTCCAATGGTGATGACCAATCCCTAGAACTTCCTATCAAAACATTTTTAGATATGATTTGTACATACTATTACAAGATCATTCCATGAGAATTAGACTCCTACATTCATGGAATGATCAAAGTTTCAAGTAGAAACTCAAACTTGTTAATGAAAACAATGAAACCCTTAAAGTAGCGACAAAAAAAATTGAAAGGAATGAACTTCACAAATCTCAATGTATTAGGAATTGATCAAACAAAACCCTTTATTGACCAATTTTTCTAGTATGTTAGAGTCCTCAAATAGTCCTAGACTGAAGATACTAGAAAATTGAATTTAGTTTCAATTCTTGAATAACATGTCACCTATTTATGAGACTTGTACATGTACTTTTGAATGCTTCCACAATTAACATGCAACACAGGTGTATTGTCTTGGCTTAACATTCTATATTGTAAATGTAGTTTGAAGAATATATTTGGTCCCACACTAAGTAGTAGACTCAAACTTAATCAAATCTCACTTTAAGGAAACTTCTTTGTATATTGTGTAACATTGCAAAACTCTAGGCATCCTTTTAGGCATGTAGTTTACAAACATTTTCATGTCTTCTTCTTGACCTATGCTTCAGGCGTAATACCCATCACTGAAATTAGGGTCAAAATGGTTGAAATGTGTGTTATGATTAGCCTATGTTAGTTTCCCAAGATAATTGCCACACTTCACAACCCCCCTCAAAATGGCCACAATGCAGCACACTACCTTTGAATAAACATTTCAATCTATGCTTTTGATTTTTCTTTCTCTAAATCCATACGGGGATAACATCTTACTCAAAGGGAAATTGTTGTGGATGACATAGTTTCTTCATATATCATAATTCTCTTTGCACCCATACCAGTGAAAGAAGTCTTTTGGGTTTATGATTCTTGTACACAAGTTTAGAAGGTGGTAATTCTTTGAGATATTGGTGTTCCTTTTAATGGTCTAAATAGAATTATGTCAAGAAGTGTTTTAGATGTGTTGGTTAGTTTCCAAGGAAAAGGAAAAGGAACTATAGGGGCATAACATGTTTGACAAACACATGTGGCTCTCTAGTAGCAAGAGGACAACAAAGGGCTTGAACAGGTAGCCATCTCATCACAAATATCCATTTCATTCATCAGTACCTTGATATAATTTGTCACTTCCATCTTGGTCACATCTAGTAATCAAATTGAGGCGTATACCATAAATTTAGTATTTTTTTAAAATAATTCGTCTATTTGTCACATTTGTGATGACACATTCTAATGACTAGCTATCACCTAGATGACATAGCTCTTACAATTATGATGGCTAGTTTTGACAGATAAACATCTCTTCCATAGTACAACTATTGCATGAACGTCACAATTGCGATGACATCAACATGAACTCTTGCCCCTTCCTTCTTCCAAGTTTCGATAGTTTTATCTATCACAATTGTGACAAATGCCCCTGCCATCATAATTTGCAATAGCAAAAGTTTGACACTCGTTTGACGGGAGCCAACTTATGGTTCTATTTCTTGGGTGATGGGCGGTTGTTACAATTCGGGTCCAAATGTAGTAGTGCCAGGTTTTATTTTTCCCTAACCATTCAATTTCCTCATTCATTGCTTGAATCTAATCTTCACTATCCAAAGCATCTTTTACTAATTTATGCTCAAATTCACAAAGTAAACATGTATATTTCTTAGTCTTTTCTTCCAATGATATGTTCAGATGCATGGTGTCTTCTCACATACTTTGCTAGTGTAGGTTATTTTCTTCTTTCTTCTTGAACATGTTCATCTTGAAAATTGATTTCAAGCTCATTATGTATCTCTTCTTTTGGTTTTGGTTCAGGTTCTGCTTGCTTGGCACTATCTTCCTAATGTTCAACATCTTCTTCATGTATCTCAACATCATTATGTTGACACTCAAAACCTACAGTCTATTGCTCAATAGCTTGTTGTTGTAACTCAACATTCACATTTTGATGTTGCTTGGTAACTTTATTCTTTAGTTCAAGTAAGTTACATGGAACACCTTATTTGACATATAAGAATGTGTTGTAGTCTTTAGGTTCTATCTTGCACTCAACTTCATTCTTCTCTACATATTCAACAACTTTCACATTTACACTTTCCACAACTTTTTTAGTATTCGAATTCAAACACTTATAAATTTTTCTCTTAGTGGAATATCCTAGGAATATGCCTTCATCACTTTTAACATCAAGTGTTCCATTCCTATTTTCCTTCAGTATATAACACTTGCTTCCAAAAACTTTAAAATACGTCACATTAGGTGCATACCCATACCATAACTCAAAGAGTGTAATGTTTGTACCTTTTTTTACTTGTACTCGGTTCAAAGTGTAGACTATTATACTTACAACTTCTCTCCATTATTTTTGTGAGACATTCTTCTCCATCATCATTGTTCTAGCACAATCCATGATTTATATGTTTCTCCTTTCAGCTATTCCATTTTGTGGAGGGGTCCTAGGTGTTGGTATTTTCCTTTTGATTGTTCTATCATTGTAGAATATGTTGAATTCATTAGAGATAAATTATCCTCCTCTATCACATCTCAATCACTTCAGACTTTTACTTGTTTCCTTTTCAACTCTTTCCAAATACCACTTAAACAATTAAAAAGCATCATATTTTTCTTTAAGAAATATCACAGCCATCATTCTAGAAAAGTCATCAACAAATAGAATGAAATATTTGTCCCCACAATAGCTTTGCACTTCAATGGGTCCACAAAGGTCGGTATGAACTAATTCCAAAATATCATTAGATGAGTATGTCTTTCTCTTGAAACTAGACTTAGTTATTTTTCCCAATTGACATTGTTTACACATAACATTATTAGGTTTGTACAATCTTGTTAATCCTCTTACTAATTCTTATCAAATTATCAAAGTTCACATGACACAACCTCATATGTCATAACCATATATCTTGATTTTGTGCAAAAAAACATATCTCATCTAATAAATCTAGATAGAACAAGTTACCTCTTGTCTAATCACCACTTCCAATCAGTTCACCAGTAGCATCAAATATCTTTACCTTTTTGTAATGAAATTCAACTTTATATCCTAATTTGTTCAACTATGAAACACTCAACAAATTATAGTTAAGTCCTTCAACCAAATAAACATTATGACATTTGATCTTATCAATCAATCGCATTTATCCTTTACCTTTCACAAGACATGGTGCATCATTACCAAACTTAGCACAACTACCTTTGTATGGTTCCATGGTTTCAAATTTACTTTTATCAATAGTCTTATAATGTGAAAAACCACTATCAATTATTTGTCTATTACCTTTACTCACATATGAAATTAATATATTCTTCTCATCTTCATCATAATTTTCTTTCATAGAAACATAGACAACTTCTTCATCATTACTATTAGACTCATTGCTAGTTTCTTCTTCAGCAATATAACAAGATTTCTTACCCTTGTCTTTGTAGTCCTTGTTTCTTTTGTTGTCTATGTCACTATTATGCCTTTTCACTTGCTTTCCCTTCTATTATCCTTGTCTTCTATGTCAGGACATTTTGCAGCAATATGACCAACTTTGTTAGAGGAAAAAAAATTATAGGAACCAATTTAGACTTGAAAAAAAATTCAATAGTAGTAGGAGCAAAATTATCAAAATTTGACAATTCAAAAGTAGTAAGCCTACCAACTACACCTTCTAAAGTTAGGTTATTACCAAGAGTACATCTTAGTTCTTGTATTGCAGAAACCCTAATAGTATAGATAAGAAGTAGAGTTCTCAATACCTTATTGATCACAGTCTCATCATCAATCTTTCCATTTTATCCTCTTATAGCATTTACTACCTCTTTGATTCTTCCATAATAATGTACAATATTTTATCCTTCTACCATTCTCATTTCATCAAATTTACCTATCATGATTTCTGATTTTTCTCTCAAAAAATTTGTGCCTCCTCCATAGATGGTCAATAGTGTATCCAACATTGTCTTTGCATTAGTGCACTCCTTTATGTCATCAAACTTGACATAGCTTAGGGTTGATGTAATCTCCAACATTGCTTGATTGTGTTCTTTCTTCTCTTTTAGTTGTTGTATTGTCAAGGGTTTTGGTATTTTCACATATGCATTCTCCACATAGTGTATTTCTCCTTCTCCAATTCTTGCCAAATGCAACTTCATCAAACTCTACCATGCAGGGAAGTTCTCTTTGTTCAACCTTGGCACCTCCTTTTTATACATCTTGATCTTTAGCTTCAAGTACCTTCAAACATTTTCTATATAAGCACCAAGAACTCTTATACCAATTGTTAGAATAATTTAGAATAATCAAGAGGGTGTTGAATCAGTTATCCTTAGGTCTAGATGTACCAATTAAACTTTTAAGAACTTCAAATACTTCAAATCTAAACATTCAGTAGCTCGGTCTCTATTGCAAATAATCAGTAACATAAACTTGTAGTCCATTTTCCTAATAGTATCAAACTTGTAAAATATAAAACATTAATAGTAAAACATCTCAAATAACATCCACACAAGTATGACAATTTGGGAAAAAACACTAGTAAAATGTCACCCATTTTTCACTCTTTTGAAGTGAGCTCTATTAGGAACCAACCATGTAAAACGTTGCAAAGCACATTGTTAAATGTGACCTTGTTAAAGGATTTAATCACCCTATTAAGAGTGGCCTTGTAGTAGGGCTTAAGAATATTCCATTAGAATGTCACCTTGATTGAAGGATTTACATATGATTGTTAGGTCAACCTTGATTAAAGGATTTTAAAACTAATTCAGTAGTTAGAAAGTAATAGTAGGTTAATTTAACCAATACAACTCACTTTGCAAATACATATCACAATTTAGTTCATATTTTGATCTATTGACTAGCCTCCATTGTCATCTATGTCTCTGATCTTCTTGGTAACCCTTCAAGCAATCATATTTCGCATGTTCAAAACTCTTCTTAGCCTCCTACTCAAGTGTGCCAATAAATAGTATCAACAACTTCTCCAACCTTAGTTAGCTTAGCTCTTACACCTCCTTAAATTGGTAATTCTAATCTTTATCCACTTAAACATCACTGTAGATCTTAGGGTTTAGTCAAATTCATTGAATTCTTTCATTATTTTGTTTCCTCTTTTGTCTTCTAGAAACTCTTCAAACTTCTCCTTGAATTCTTGCATAGAAATGCTCAAACATGGTTTTCATTGAATTAAATGCTCCAGGTCATCCATCCTTATCTTCAATACTTTTTCGTATTCCAAGAAATCAACTATGTTGGCTTGAAATCATGATTTCCTCATAATCTATGAAATGTTGGCCCTCGACCAACACTGTGTTCTAACACTCAGTCATCACTGGATTACTCGGTTGCTACTATCAGTTATGTTCCGCACATTTATTGATGCTCAATCAATACTAATGCTCAGTCAACACTATATTTTCTCAACTTATACTAGCCCTCGATCAATACTAGCATTTCTCAGCCTAAACTTCAAGTTCCTTAATCTTCTACTCTTTTGCTAGGTCAAGCCTATGCATTTGGTCTTTCTTGGATCACTTCTTCTAGGCTTCAATACAACTATCTTCTTCTCTTGTATTACGATTGAACAATCACTTTATCTTGTCAAAGTCCAACTGATCATGTGCCCATTGCAATTCCTCATAACTCCCTCTGGGTAATTTTCTTATGTCCTTCTCAAATCCTCTTCATCAATCATCTTGAATGGCACTCTACTTAGAAAACTCTCTTACCAATAAGGTTTGACATCAATAACAACATAATAATTTTTCCAATAGTAGCTTCCAACACAGGTATAGAGGCGTAGTCAAAGGAGGAACATAAATGGGGCTGGCATGGCACAAGAAGGCCCAAGAAATTTAAGGCACAAGATTCAAAGTGCATGGGAAAAAAATCTTGTAGCTAATGTGGAAAAAGAGCCCAATAATCATGTGATGATTGACACTCCACCAAAAAAAATTACTCCATCACCAATGTGTGGGAGGAGAGAGGGAGGCTCTCACATGGAGTCACATGGAGCCATTTGTGGGAAAAGAACAAGTAGGGCCTGCTAATCACCTGACTCATTGAATGAGGAAAGGTCTCGATGATCCCAAGGAATGGGATAATATGCCTTAAAAATTATTACCATAAAGCGCTAAAAAATGACATTCATACAAAAAAGGACTAGCATGGGCTCAAAGCATAAGCATCACCAAAAAATAAGGTAATTAGTACCAAGAACAAGGTGGACCCACACATAAACTGTGGCATCCAATCCCATTAGTTGTGTGGTGGGCCCAGAGAAATGGAGCCAACACCCAAAATTTAAGGCATTGATGTTACCATTATCGTAGGGCCAAAGAGAAGTACATGCTCCATAAAAGAGAAGTCATTGGTTCAAATAGAGGACCCAACAAATGTCTTTGTATGGGTTGATGTGCTAATGGAGGTACGATGATGTTAGAAGAGGGGCCAGGAGCTTCCTTTGAAAAAAATGTGACAGTGGTACCAAAAATATGGGCCTATAGGCCTGTCAAACCTTTAGGACTCCAAAAGACTTCCACTTGTCCTTTGAAATCACACAAACCAATAAAGGTGCAAAATAATTTTTTTTTCTTAAAAAATACCTTCCTTCCCAAAAAGGACATGCACATTTTTAAAAAAAGGATTTTTGCGAATCTTTTCAATAAATGAAAATATTGCTTTTAATTTTTTGATAAAAAATATAAAAAAATTATTGCTTCTCTATTTGTGTGCCCATGTCGAATGGTCTAGGTGCAATTTGTTTTTGCCACAGAAGTAACTTTTCCCAAAATGGGAAAATTTTATATGGAAGTGGGGGTTTTTGGGCATTGTAAGCTCAAGGGTGATGTGTGTTTCCTCTCAAAGTGAGCCGAAACAAAGGTCCTCCCTAGATTCAATAAAAAATCCTCTACAAAAATTAGTTCTGAAAACCATACCTCTCATTAAGAGAAAATGGGCATGAAAGTATAGAGCTACAATACCATGTTGAAATTGAGGAAAGCTCAAAGCCATAGTTCCCAAGAATCACTGCATGTAAACACTTGTCATAGAAAGATATGTGAAACTATGGAGGCTCAAATTCACAGATACACAGAGGAAACATTCATGATGAGAAAAAAGAGAAATTGTTATTCTATCAAAAAGTGTTAATTACAAAGAAAAATCAATCCTTATGAAGGAGATCAAAACCCTAAAAGGTAAAACCTAGGTTGCATGTAAATAATTAATAAAAGAATTAATTATTATATGCCTAAAGTTTAGTTTAAGTAAAATAGAATTAATAAGAAAATACTTTATTACTCTAACTTAATATATAATACATATTAAAACAATATTATTTAAATTATAATTATATAATAAATATATATTAAAAAATTAATAAATCCCAATTTATCGGTTAGGGCCTACAGCATTTTAGTGACTCGTAATCCCCTTTCTATAGGCTCAATATCCAACCATGATTCTTGGTACAGTCATCATGAATTTTCATAGCAACCATGATTTTCTTGCCCAACTCATGGCCTATGTAGCATCCACGATAGTCAGCTTCGGCCGCTCTGTGTGTGTGGCGGGGGGGGGGATACTTCTTAAATATATATATTTTATATTATTTTTACTGGTTTTTAAGAAAAACACTTATAGATTAACATAATAACTTTATTTCCTATAATCTGATAGGAAAACTTATATATAGATAGGTAGATAGATACAATTAAACAAAAAAAAAATTTTCCAAAACCAATTTATGAATTTTGTTCTAAAATCCAACTTTTTTAATAGATCTACTAATAGCAAAAAAAAATGAATTCTAATTAGAGGGGTTTTTGTTCATTTTGTTTTCTATTTAATTATGACTCTTAAGAACACAATAGTTTTGCATCTCATTTTAGGAAACAAAAATTTCTCAAAAACTTCTCAAACAAGTTAACCTAAGAGAAATTTTCTTTCAGTTCTCAAAAATGAAAAATGCAAAATTAGTTTCTTCTAATTAGATCTATCATAGAAACTAACAAGCACAAAGAAAAAAGCTTTTCTAAATGAAATATTTGTAAAAACTAGCAAGAGGTTTCAATGGGCCCTTGGTCTACCAATGAAGTTGAAAGGTTCTTAAAGAGCTTACCAAGGATCAAGTCTCGTTAAGTGCGTGACTCTGACATTTACAAATATTTTGTGGAGATAAATATTCATTTATTTATTTAAAAAACTAGCAAGAGATAGATCCTACCTCAACCTCCAATTAAAAATATGAAACAAGAAATCTAATCTCAAAATCTAAAGTAACACTAAATTACATACCCTCATAGACCTTCAATCTAAGCTTTCAGAACTTTTGTCAAAATTTTTGCCAATTTCTCTCCAAAATTACCTTCCTCTAAAAATGAACCATAAAATTCTTATTATAGAAATTACTTACTAATTAGGCTTTCTAGAAGTTGAAAACCCAATTAGAGTAACTTTAATAAAACAATAATTTCTCTCTTTTCATTTTTTTACTTTTATTTTCTAAAATATCATTTTTGAAGAAAATTACTTTTCATTTCCAAAATATCTAACTTTATTAAGTTTGTCTAATTTTTTTTAAATATCTCATTTGTTGATATTTTGGTTTTTTCTTATTATTTAACTTTAATTTTTCTTATTCTCAATTTGAATTTCAAACTAATATTAATATTTGTCATGTGATATAAATATGTAGTATATTATTAGAATAGTTACTCAATTAAATTTAAACCTTTTACTAAACATTTTTAATCTTTTACTTAAATATTTCAACAAAGTCTTTTAATTAAATAAAATAATTTAATTAAATCTATAATAAACATCTTTGATATTTATTATTATTTAATTTTAATTTTATTTATTCTCAATTTGAATTTGAAACTAATATTAATATTTGTCATGTGATATAAATATGTAATATAATATTACAATAGTTATTCAATTAAATTGAAATCTTTTACTAAACAGTTTTAATCTTTTACATAAATATTTCAACAAAGTCTTTTAATTAAATTAAAAAAATTAATTAAATCTATAATATACATCTCTGATATTTAATACTACAAACAAATGTCAAACCAAAGTAAGAAAGTTGACTAAATCTAACAATGCAAAACTACAATCAAGGAGGAAAGGGTTAACAATTCTATATCACTCGACAACTCGATTAGGTGGTCAAAAGATACTTGTCCAGTATGTCAGGAAAAATTGAGGTTTAGGTTGGGATTTAAACCTAGTTATTATTTCCCTTCCTTACCATAGAGTTACTGTGATAGGGCACACTCATGTTGGAAATTCAAGGAAGTTGACACCCAATACCTACAAACATAAGAGACAACCATGTACACATATCTATTATCTAATAGTTAATGGTGGGGAGTAGTCCATCTTGTAGATCCTGCAAATGCAAGTAGGTGACTATAAGTCCCTCTTTCAACCATATAAATGTTGGAAACTATAATTGGAACAATTTTTATGTTGTCATTGATGTCAAACCTTATTGGTGAGACAACTAAGTAGAGTGTCATATCAAGAGGATTGATGAAGCAGATTTGAGAAGAAGAGATAACAAGAAGACCTACTGCAAAGGTTGAGTTATGTGGAACTACAATGGGCACTTGATTAGTTGGACCTTGACAAGATAATGTGTTGCTTAATCATAACACTAAGTGAAGACAATGGTTGATTTGAAGCCTAAAAGATATGATCGCTAAAGGACCAAATGCATAGGCTAAACCAAGCTATAAAGAAGAAGATAAAGGAACTTATAGTTGAAGTCGATTTGTGCTAGTGTTAACCGAGTAAGTAATAGAAGCCGAGAAAATATAGTTTTGACTGAGCACTAGTAAAAAAAGAGTATATGAAAAGTCAAACCAAGCAAAGACAATAGAAGCTGAGAAAGAAAGCTTAGTGATGACCAAGGCCGAGGAACATAGTTTTGGCTAAATGTCAACAATTTTTGTTTTGTGAAGGAATTGAGATTCCTAGCTAAAAAAGTTAAATTTTTGTATTGGTCAAAGCATGTGAAGGATAAGTATTGATGAGCTAAAGTATTTAATGTTTGAGAAACCATGTTTGAGAATTTCTAGACATAAATTCAAAGAGAAGTTTTGAGAAGTATCTAGAAGGAGGAAATGAAATATTGGAAGGATTGGTTGAATCTTACCTAACCCTAAGATTGACGGTTATTTTTAAGCAAAAAAATATCAAATCTACCTATTTAAGGAAGCATAAGGATTAACCTAAAAGAGGTTATCAATTGTAAATTTTTTTGATTGACAAAATTGATTAGAAGGCTGAAAAGAAGGAGAAAAGTTGAGGTGAAGAGTGATTATTTGAAGGATTTTCCAAGCAGATCAGAGACAATTATAGAGACATAATGAAGTCTAGTCAATAATTTAGCAAATGAGCTACATTGTGATTTGTATTTACAAAGTGAGTTGTATTTATCAGATCAACCTCATGTTACTTTCTAACCATTGTATTACTTAAAATCCTTTAATCAAGGTTGACCTAACACTCATTTGTAAATCCTTTAATCAAGGTGACATTCTAATGGAATGTTCTTAAGTCTTGTAACAATATTGAATCCTTTAACAAGGCCACACCTAACATTATGCAATGTAACCTTTGACAGGGTTGCCTCCTAACAGAGCTCACTTCAGAAGAGTGAAAATTAGTGACATGTTATTGGTGATTTCTTTCCAAACTAGGTTTCCATGTTAAATCCTAGTGTTATACTTGTGTGAATGATGTTCGATATATTTTACTATTTAATGTTTTACATTCTACAAGTTAGCTATTATTAGGATAGTGGACTGTAACTTTATGTTGCTAATAAATTGATATAGAGACCGTGTGGATTAAAGAATAGATCTAAGTTTTTTGACATATTCAAAAGTTTAATTGGTACATTTGGACCTAAGGATAACTAATTCACCCCCTCCTTGGTTATTGTAAATTATTCTAACAATTGGTATCATAGTTTTGGTGCTTGTGAAGAAAATTTTGAAGGGACATAAAGATAAAGATCAAGATGTATAGGAAGGAGGTACCTAAGTTGAACAAGGAAAATTTCCCTTCATGGAAAAGTTTGATGAAACTACAAATTGCTAGAATTGGAGATTCAACAATATACTACTTGGATAATGAATACATAACAATACCGTCACCTATGAAAGGCTAGTAGATATATTAAGAAATGTAACACTACAAAGAAGATGTGGGAAAATTTGACAAAGATCCATGGAGGAGATAAGAATGTGTTAAGAGCCAAATCAAAATGCTTGAGAGGAAATTTTGGTGGCATGAAGATGGTCGAAGGTGAGAACATTGCTCAATATGTTGGAAGGGTCAAAGAAGTGGTGAATGCTATTAGAAGAGTTGAAGGAAATTTTACCGATGAGACTGTGATTAGCAAGGTACTAAGAAATTTACTTCATATTTATGCTAATAGAGTTTCTACAGTACAAGAACTGAGATGTACTCCTGGTAATCGTTTAACCTTGCATAGTCTAGTTGGTAGACTTACTACTTTTGAATTGTCAAATTTGATAATTTTACTAGCCCTGTTATTAAACCTTTTTTCAAGTCGCAATTGGTTTTACATAAGTCTAAGAAGAAGAAAGAAAACCATGAGGATAGTGAGAGTGAATATTTGATGATGGTCTTGAGTATATTGAAGCATTAATGGCTAGAAGATTACCAAGAGGCAAAGGAAAATTCAAAGGTAAACTTCCTATAATCTTTTCTTCATGCAACAAAGTTGGTCATATTACTACAAGATGTCCAAATAGGGATGACAAGAATGAAAGGGAAGAAAACAAGTTCAAAGGAAGAAGATATGGAAAAGACAACAAGGGATAAAAAGAATACAAGGGAAAAGACAAGAAGTCTTGTTACATTGTTGAAGAAGAGACTGATAGTGGTTCTGATAGTCATGGTGAAGAAGTTGTTTATTTTGCTATGAAAGATGATTCTGATGAAGATGAGAAAATTGTACTTATTTAATATATGAGTAAAGGTGATAGATGGATAATTGATAGTAGTTTCTCACATCACATGATTGGTGAAAAAAGTAAGTTTGAAACCTTAGAACATTATAAAGAAGGTAGTGTTAAGTTTGGTAATGACGCACCATGTCTTGTGAAAGGTAAATGATCAATAAGATTGAATAATAAGATCAAATGTGGTAATGCTTATTGGGTTGAAGGACTTAACAACAAATTTTTGAGTGTGGCACAGTTGAATAGTTCAGGCTATAAAGTTGAATTTCAGCACAAGAAGGCTAAGATCTACAATGGTTCTAGTGAATAGATTGGAAGTTGAGACTGAACAAGAGGCAACTTGTTCTATCTAGACCTATCTAATGGTACATGCTTGTTTTCACAATGTGATGATATATGGTTGTGACATAAGAGGCTATGTCATGTAAAATTTGACAATTAGGTAAGCATTAGTAAGATGAATAAAGTAAGAGGGTTACCAAGATTGAAGAAACCTGATAATGTGATGTGTAAACAATGTCAGTTGGGAAAAATGACAAATTCTAGTTTCAAGAGAAGGGCCTATACTTTTGATGTTATTTTAGAGATGGTTCATATTGACCTTTGTGGGCCTATTGGAGTGCAAAGCTACTATGGTGATAAATAGTTTACTCTATTTTTTGATGACTACTCTAGAATGATGACTATGATATTTCTTAAAGAAAAATTGGATGTATTTCAAATGTTTAAGTGGTTCTTGGCTAGAGTTGAAAAGGAAATAAGTAAAATTTTGAAGTGTTTGAAATGTAATAGAGGTGAATTTGTATCTGAGGAATTCAACACATTTTTCAATGAGAGGAATCAAAAGATAGATGTTTGCACCGAGGAACCCTCCAAAAAATGGTATAGCTGAAAGGAGGAATAGATCAATCATAGACTATGCTAGGACATTGATGATGGAGGAAAATGTTACACCTAAGTACTGGAGAGAAGTTGTAAGTATTGTAATTTATACCTTAAACATAGTACAATTTAAGAAAGGTACAAATATCACACCTTTTGAGTTATGGTATGGATATGCACCTAATATGAAATATTTCAAATATTTTGGAAGAAAATGTTATGTATTAAAAGATAACAGACAAGTAAAACTTGATGCAAAAAGTGATGAAGGTATATTCCTAGGATATTCTACTACGAGCAAATCATATATTTGTTTGAATTCTAAAAATAATAAAGTTGTGGAAAGTGAAAATGTGAAAGTTGATGAATATGTATAAAAGAATGAAGTTGAATGTTCAAGAAAGTAGATGAATATGTATAAAAGAATGAAGTTGAATGCAAGAAGGAACCTAAAGATCACAAAAATTTCACATACATTGATGAGGGAAAGCATAGCACTTTACCTGAACCTGAGAAGAAATTTGTTGAGCAATGACAACCAGCACAGGTTGAGTTACAATTACAACAACAATGTGCCAAGAATCAAGCAATTGGTGTTGAGTGTTAGGAAGAGCATGTTGAGCATCAACAAGTGATTTTTGAACAACCAAAAGAACAAGCTGAGATACAAGAAGTTTTTTCTGAAGCTACTTTACAAGATGAACCTGAGAAGAAGTAAGAAGACCTGATTGTACATTAGAAAAATATGTGAGAAGACATAATGCAATAGATCAAATCATTAGAGACAAAGATTTAGGAGTTATGAAAAGAAAAATATTGAGGAATGATACATGCTTATTATGTAAATTTGAGCCTAAATCAATAAAGGATGCTTTGGATAATAACATTGGATTCAAGCAATGAATAAAGAGATTGAATAGATAGAAAAAAACAAAACCTAATCATCGGTACCTAGACCAAAGGACAAGAATATTATTGGTACAAAGTGGGTATTTAGAAACAAAAAATAAATGAGAAAGGTGAGGTCACAAGAAATAAAACAAGACTAGCTTGTAAGAGATATACATAACAAGGTATTGACTATGGGGAGACATTTTCCCCTATTGCAAGATTAATAGTGAGAACTCTACTTGCATATGCTTCTTACAAAGGATTCAAACTGTGCCAAATGGATGTCAAATCTACATTCCTAAATGGAATACTAGAAGAGGAAGTCAATGTTGAACAACCTAAAGGATTTGTTGACCCAAACAAAAGTGATATGGTATGTAAGCTACACAAAGCACTATAAGGATTGAAACAAGACCTTAGAGCATGCAATGAAAGGTAGCACACCTATTTGGTGAAGATTAGTTTTGCAACAATAAATGATAATGGAAATCTATACTTGAAGACTGAGTTTGAAAAAGGGATACTATTAGCTAAGATATTTGTGGATGATATCATATTTGGAGGAAAAGATGCATTGTGTAAATCATTTGACAAATGAAATGAGACAAGAGTTTGAGATGTCTATGTTTGGAGAGGTCAAATTCTTTGTTGGCCTGCAAGGGTATCAAATGAAGAAAGGTATCTACATTACACAATCAAAGTATATCAAGGAGATACTAAAAAAATTTGGTATGGAAAACTCAAGACTGGTTCAAACACCCATGGCTACTGGACATAAAATTTCAAAGAATGATGACTCTATTAATGTGAATCAAACTTTATACAGATCAATGATTGGAAAGTTCCAGTATGTTGTTCATAGAAAACCAAACAGTGCATTAGAAGTTGGGATGGTTGCTAGATTTTATGTAAATCCTAAGGAGAATCATAGGATGATTGTGAAAAGAATATTGAGATATCTTAAAGGAATAGAGGATTATGTTTTTTATTACAAGAAGAATGACAACTTTGAACTAAAAGTATATACTGATGCAAATTGGCCTAGAAATGTTCATGAAAGAAAGAGTACAAGTGGTGGAGTTTTCTTTATAGGAAAGATGCTAGCCTCATGGACAAGAAAGAAATAGAAATGTATTTCCCAATGTACAAGAAAAGCTGAATATATAGCAGCAACAGTTAATTTTTCTAACATAGTGTGGATCAGGCAATTATTGAAAGTAATGAAGGAAGATATCATTGAACCATTGTTATATTCGGTGATAACACAAGTTCTATAAACATATCTAAAACTCCTTTGATGCACACCAATACCAAGCACATTTCTATCAAGTATCATTACTTGAGAGAGTTAGTATAGGACAAAGAAGTGAGATTGGAGTATGTGAATACAAAAGAACATATAGCTGATATATTCACAAAATCTTTACCTAAGGATGCTCATAAATATATAAGAGTTAAATTGGGGGTGATTCCCCTAACTAAAGCTACTTAAGCTAAGATGAATCTTTGCATCAAATTTTTGATTAGAATATCTTACAAATTTATGCAAAAGATCACACTTTAGGACCTTCCTAAAGTTGTGAAGAGATAAGCACAAGATGGTTGTTAGGATTAACCATGGACAAAAATAATAATAACATGCAAATATAACCAATATCAAAATATAATAAATCACATAAAAGAGAACACAAGACACAAGGATTTAACTTGGTTCACCCAATCCTTGGGCCATGTCCATGAACAATAAGTCCAATATCATTATTATCTGGTGATTACAATCTGCAATCCCTTACAACTCAATATCATCGTACAATGTCATGATACATTATGAAATCCATAACCCTAAGCCATTTTATACAAGTTTTTCCCACTTACAAAATTAGGTCTAGAATAAGTCATCCAATAGAAAAATATCAGTCAATGTCTTTTATAATAGTAAATTCAATTATGACCCCGAATCCTGGAAGGGGTGCTGCCCCTGAACCCCCATAGTAATAATCTGGGGGGAAACCACATTGAATAAAGTGAGAGAAATTAAACTCTAAGTCTGATTAGGCTCCACATCATAACAATATTGAATCAGTCATAAGAAAGATGATAGAGGGAGAATTTAGTTTAGAAAACTGACAAAGATATCTACATGTTGAAGATGTATGAGACAAATTCAACTGAAGATGTTGAAGTGTCTTTGGTGTTGTTGTCAAAGATGGAGAGTTAATACAGTTACCAAGCAAACAATTAAAGAGTAAGAGATTATAGATGAGAGAAGTTATATGTGAAAGAGGCAGATTATGAAGTAGTTATCTATGCAATTACCCTATAAGAAGATATATATCAAAGGAGATGTTCCTGTTCTGATATGATGATACAAATGATGTTTAGAGGTGTTGCATATCGGACTTGCATAGATGAGAATCAAAATGAAACTAAAAGATGATAGCTGAGAGATTGTTGGACACTTAGATGAAAATAGGAATGAAACTAAGGATATTAATGAAGATATGTTACTAAACACATAGGGATTTGAATGAAGCAAGTCAAGTGTTTTGGATCTCCTGGTAACCAGAACTATTGCCATCAATTCCAAAGAGGGAGATTTTTGGAAAGTACAATTAAAACAATCATTATGTTGTCACTGTCAAACATTATTGGTGAGACTGTTTCTACCTAAGTTGAGTATCATGTCAAGATGATTGATGAAGATGATTTGAGAAGAAGAGATAACAAGAAGACCTAGTGCAAAGGTTGAGTTATGTGGAGCTACAATGGGCACTTGATTAGTTGGACCTTAACAAGATAATGTGTTGTTTAATCATAACACTAAGTGGAGAAGATGGTTGAGTTGAGGCCTAGAAGACATGATCAATGAAGGACCAAATGCATAAGTTGAACCAAGCTACAAAGCAGAAGATTAAGGAACTTATAGTTGAAGTCAAGTTGTGCTAGTGTTGATTGAGTGAATAGTAGAAGCTAAGAAAATATAGTGTTGATCAAGCACCAGTATTGTCTGAGTATCTGAAAAGTCATACTGAGTGAAGACAAAAGAATCCAAGCAAGAAATATTAGTGATGACCAAATAATTTAGTGATGATCGAGGTTGAGGAACATAGTTTTGGCCAAGTGTTAGCATTTGTTATTTTGTGAAGGAATTGAGATTTCTAGCCAATGTAGTTGAATTTTTAGATTAGTCAAAGCAAGTAAAGGATAAGTATTGATGAGTTGGAGTATTTAATGTTTGAAAAACTATGTTTGAGCATTTCTAAACATGGATTCAAGAGAATTTGTGAGAAGTGTCTAGAAGGAGAAGGAGGAAACAAAATAATGGAAGGATTCGATGAATCTGACCTAACCCTAAGATCAACGATGATGTTTAAGCAGAAAAAGATCAAAGCTACCTATTTAAGGAGGCATAAGGATTAACCTAAAAGAGGTTAGAAATTGCTAATTTTTTTGATTGACAAACTTGAGTAACAGGTTGAAAAGGAGCAAGGTTGAGGTGAAGAGTGATTTCTTGAAGGATTTTCCAAGTAGATTAGAGAAAGTGATGGAGACATTAATGGAGTTCAGTCAATGATTTACCACATGAGTTACATTGGGATCTATATTTGCAAAGTGATTTGTATTTATCAGATCAACCTGTTGTTACTTCCTAACCATTATATCAATTAAAATCCTTTAATCAAGGTTGACCTAATAGTAATTTTTAAATCCTTCAATCAAGGTGACATTCTAATGGGATGTTCTTAAATCCTCTAACAAGGCCACTCCTAATAGGGTGATTAAATCCTTTAATAGGGTCACACCTACCAGTGTGTATTGTAACCTTTGGCAGGGTTGGCTCCTAACACAACTCACTTTAGAAGAGTGAAAATCGGTGATATGTTATTGGTTGTTTTTCCAAAATTGGATTTACACATTAAATCTTGGTGTTATACTTGTGTGAATGATCTTTGAGATATTTTACTGTTTAATGTTTTACATTTTCCAAGTTAGCTATTATTTGGACAATACACTGCAAGTTTATGTTACCAATAAATTGCTATAGAGATTGAGTGTATTAAAGAACAGATCTAAGTTGTTTGAAGTATTCCAAATTTTAGTTGGTACATTTGTACTCAAAGATAACTGATTCACCCACCCCCCCCCCCCCCCCCCCAGTTATTCTAAATCATTCTAACATATAAATACATCAATCAAAAAAGAAAAACATACATATAATCATACATATATAGGTGTGGGTCAGTAAACAATAAAACATGTACGTATATGATAATAATTACAATCATCAATTGAAGCATATAAGACAACTATATGATGGCAACAATCATAATCAAATACTAAAAGCATATAATGCATAAGAAAAATCTTATGATACACATATGTCCATAATGTAATGTCATACAATTTATCCTCAATATTATTGAGTTAATTGATATACGCATAAGAAAACTTAGTTTAAAAGAGTACCATAACATTAATTTTAAAGGTGAAGTAGGGGTGGGCATTACATAGGCCCATTCTTTCTTTTTTTTATTTGAATGAAAATATTTCAATACTTATAGAATGTAGTATGTTTCATATGAAAAACAATGAACAAGATGAGAATAAAGACATACGATCTTCATGATGCCTAGACGACACCATAAGGACCACATAAGAAAGTGAGCCAACTAAATCAATCAATGCCTAAAACTATAGGAAGATTGTCCAAATCAATAACAAATAGACAATTTCAAAGGAAATAGCTTTGGGTAATGCCAGATTGCCAATGATACATGGATTCTCTTTCATCATACACCCTAAGTGAATAAGAAGATTTTTTGTAAGAGGAACTTATTAACATATTATATAATTCATGACATAAAACCAATGGTCATTCCTTACCCATATATACTCTTCATTAGAAGGAAAATGGTTGCACCAACTCTACAAAACCACAAATCCATAAGAATACCTACCACCATTAGCTACCTATTTTCTACTACTTCCACAACCTCTACTCTAATTCCCCAATCTACACCAATTGCTTTTGCAAGTGTCACCTCTACAACTAACAACTAATGTCTTCTTCATCCTTTGTTGTTTGACTCCATATTTATAGTTCTTGTTGAAAGATAATTATCATTTTGTGTAGTATTATTCAAATTTGTGTCTTTCCATAAAGTAATTAGATTTATTCAACAAGTTTTTTTTATCTAATATGGCATGTCTTAGCATAAAACCCCTTGTATCTTTCCCTAAGGTTATGCACCTTACTTTCAAGTTCTATTAGGATCAATGAGAAACATTTTCCTTGAGCCTAAAGCATTATTGTATTTGGTTCTTTATATAGTGATTTGTTCTCACTATAGGTTTTCCCACATTGGATTTTCCATTTAGAAATTTGTAGTTCATTTGTGTTGTCCATTGCTTTATCGTTCTGTGATGTCAATTTTTTAAAAAGATAATTGATATTAGTTTGTTAAGGAAAAAGTTCAAGTATTTCCTCAAGACTAATTCAACCCCTCTTCTAAGTCTTGGAGTTAAAGAAAGGCTCCTCTAGGAGAAGCTTAATTATTTGAGGAAGGCCTTGATTGGCAAAAAAATAGATTTCAAGGTACCAAAATTTGACGAAACAAACTATTATTTTTGGAAGATGCAGAAGAAATCTTATTTGAGATTTGTTCCATTTGAAATATGGGAATATGTTGTGAAAGGTTTATTGCTCCTTCATCTGGATGAGATCTATTGAAAATGACAATGGGAAGTAAACTCTAAGAGGGGGGGGGGGCATAAATCAATAGTTCAAAACTTTAACCATAAAAACATTCACCACACATTCATCTCATCATTATAACATATAAAATGAAATAGCTAACTACATCATAGCATCTATAACATGAAATAAATGTAACACTTGACACAAGATATTTGGTTACCCATAAACCCTCCAATGAGAAGGTAAAATTGGGGTGGGGATGACACGCACAAATCTTCACTACTACAGCTGTAAAGTGTAGCCAATTAAGGTTACAATAAGTTTGATCATAAACTATGATCTACCTTGTGAAATGTCTCCCTTTGTTAAAGGCTTAGAAAGATTGTTAAATCTTACCCTGTTAAAAGATTTCAACACCTTGCTAAAAGTGTGCTTGGTTAAAGGACTTTAACTCACAATAAAGTAAGCACCCTGTTAAAGGATTTACAAAAGCCTATTAAGATTACTCTATTAAGAGATTTTCACTAATTCAATTGTTAGAATGTTTCAGCATTGATCCTTCAACTAGCACTATGTTGCTAGATGTCATATCTTCTCTTTCTTGGTGTGAACTTGATCCTTCTAATCAAATATGTCTTCTCTATCCTCTAACTTCTCTGCTTTGTTCTCTCTAACTAATTTTGCAATTCATATCTCTGTCATAACCTTCATAGTCACCATGAATGCTCTACCTCATTTCATTCTAACCTCTCTCTTAACACATATACAATTTAGGGTTTTCCCTCCTTAAGAAGACTTAGATGAACTAGCGTTAGGTAGGAATCAATGATTTTGTTTCATCTATTTTTTTTCTTAATACATCCCTAAATTTGATTGGTTGCATGTATTGCATAGGGATTCACAATATACCTCCATATATATCTTCTAGAATCATAAAACAATGCTTAAGTTTGCCCAAAAATGATTTACATAGTAGTATGTGTCATTACAAACAACTATGTCCAAAACTATTTACTTGGCACTTGAAAGCTCTGAGCTCAGCATCCACTATATCCTTAATGTTGTAACTCTTCTTCTGAATGACTCAACATCCATTGTTTTACTCGGCATCTAAATCACTCGGCATGTATTGACTTGTTGGCACTAGAGTGACTTGATACTAACTATTTTCTTGGCACATACTAGTGCTCGCACTAACTATATTTTTTCTTGACATGCATTATTTGACAACTTATGCTCAACATATACTACTTACTCAGCATGCACTAAGTTCTGTTAAGTAATGACTTAAGTGTGTTGTCACTCAATTGTCAAAACCAAAAATGAGATCAACAATCTCCCCCTTTGACATGAGTGGCAAAAATACTTAGTCATGCATATATACATTAACTATGAGCATAACTCAGATAAAATGTATTCATTACTCTGCTCACATATAAAATTTCAAAGATTTTACAAAATTGATGACTTATTAGTCATACCTCAAAACTTTATAACTTCCCCTAATTTTATTTCTCTTTTCTATCTCTAAATTCAATACTCCTATTGGGTAAATTTGTTGTGTTGAACTATTGTCTTTTCTCCCCCCCTTTGTTTTGTCTCTCTCCCTTTGTCTCACTCTCCCCCTTTTTGACATGTGTGTCATGGGTGGTACACGGATAGTGTGTTTGTCCAAAAATGTTTTATGGACCTCCATTATATTCTTCACTGTTGCATCCCAATTGTTGCATGCTCCCTCTAGAGATTTGTATTGTACATCTAGCTTGGCAGCAAGGTTTACTAAGCCATTATGAGTAGAAAGATGAGAATCTTCCTTCGTCAATATTTCAGCAAAGGCTAGTTCCTTATGCAACACTTCCATATTTGGGGTCAACATGGATTGAATACTTATCAATGTAGCATGAATGTTTGCATCTTGTGCATGTAAAGCTGTTAGCTAACCTTGAGATGATAGCGATCTCTGAAAATGGCTTGACTTTTAACTAGAGATAACTTAAGAATGTTACCTATAGTTTGTATATCTCCCTCCAAATGTTAAATAGCTCTCTTAACCTCTTGTGTGAAAAGGTTCACATCACAAAGTTTATTGTAAAGAGAAAAAATATTCTCTAACACCTTCTTCACACTCCCTATCTTGGTTGCTACATCAACCTGTCGTAGTGCAAGGGCACTAGATATCTTCTCAAGTACTTTTGTGTGAAATTACCTTTCAAACCATTCCAATAGTTTAGTGTTTGTATCTAGGTCTTCATCACTAATATTCTCAATAATATTTACCAATTGCTCAAGAATTGGTTTGTCTTCACTAGGAGCTGGAAATTGAAAGCATCTAAAAATATCTCTTTTATGTCATGAAGAACTTGTTTCTTCTTATACTCCCTTCTGAGAAATTCTTGGTATTTCTTCCTTACTAGAGCTTTCTACAAAATGATCATTTCTTCCATGGTGATTGTTGTAAGATTAAAGTTTGGAAGTTCGATCACCTCATCTAAGTTTACATCTCCATAAGATGTACCTTTACCAATCTTAGATGTATCAGGACTAGGCCATGATGATTGTAAGGGTGTCACATCTATACTCGGCCTTTGAAGAGTTTGACTAGGAATAAGAGTAGCAGAGACTGTTAGGCTAACCAATGTCTATATTTCTATATGTTCATCTTTCTTCGTAGTCAAAACTCACTCTTTAGTCATATTAGCTTCCTTCTCTTTTTTTAAAAATCCATGTTGTGTCTGTGAGATAGGTGCAGGACTGCCTTCCTAACCTATATGGACTTGTGTCACATCGTTCTCAATTGTCAAAACTACTTTGTTTGAAGCATTGAGCACTAATGTGCTGATAGTTGATGTCACTATGTCCTTCACTTGATATACCACAATGGGCATTAAAACATGTGTTTTAGTGGTCACACCCTATAGTCTTTTTGTACCTTTAGTCTATGTAGATGTAGGGGCACACTATATACGTCAATTTTGTTTTCATTTGTTGATGCTTTGTATATCTCATATGTTCTTACTAATATAGGATCTGTGCATAGTTGTGCAACTAAAGTAGAATCCCATAATATCCTTTTCAAGTCTTCCTCTGTTAAATGATTGATGTTTTGAACTATGTTATCAGAAACATCCTTTATCTTTATTGTATCCTGTTGACTTGCCTGGTCCACGTGAGGAGGACTCGCACTCGGCATTTGTACCTCAGGTACATTTTGGCAATGGTTCTTCTCTTCTTTATTTGTAGCCTCTTCATGTATTCTCTTATTAGTGTCTTCCTCATGTCCATCTTTTTCATCATCAACTTCCTTAGGTGCTTGATTGCTTGGCTTATCTATTGTCAACCCATAGATGACCTTTCATATCTAGGTGCTCTGTTTGAAACCTCTTCAAAGTTATTTTGCAAAATATAAAGGCTCCATATTTGGGAAAAAAATCTCCCTTTGTATTTTTGTATGGCCTTTTTCATCATTTACTTATCCAAATTTGGCTTTACTCTAGCTAGAGTAGTCTCCCTTATTTGTCTCTTATTTGTTAAACAATACTACCACTTCTGCTCAACTCTGGTATAAAGACTCTTGGGTAATGAGTTGTAAATCTTAATAGATGTGGTCTTAAATGTGGTCATCATCTCATATATAGCATCTTCCATCTTATCCATGTCTAACTTGCATATCTTATCAAATTCAACATGTGTAAATCTTGAAAATTTTGCATTAAGCTTAACATTGTCACATAAGTTGTCTAGGTCTGATGAAGGATTGTGACTTACCACTTGGAATTGACTCATGTCATTTTATTTAGTCTTCTCCTCATTTGACTTGATAGATGCTACATACTTTCTCCTCTTTGGTTTTTCTTGCCGACTCTTCTCTGTAGTAGAAATAGTCCTTTTACCCTTAGGTTTATCGATTGCCTTGATTTGTTTAGTAACTGCCCTTGTGCTAGCCCTAGTAATAGGTATTGTTGGTTTCTATTGTATTGGATTCACAACTTTCTTTGTTTTTTCTGCTATAGGCTTGTTTGCCTTTCTTTTCTTCTTTTAAGGTTTGGGTGCTTCCTCGGCTTCCTCTTCTTCCTCGACACCCTCTATATTTTCTTCTTGGTCATCTCCATGACCTTGTGTAAGTGTCAATGGGGATTCAGCTTGTTCTTCCTCTTCTTCATCTTCATCATCTTCTTCTTCCTCTTCTCCCCCTTTGCCAAATCTCTCTTTCAACTTCTTGACAATTTTATTTTTCTTTCTAATCACAAAAGCAATTTTTAAGTCTATTGTGATCCTTGACTTGGCTTCCTCATAATTGCCAAATGGGGTGGCACTCTTATCTATGTCCTCTGCCAATAGTGTTGTGATGGTTGTTGATTCCTTATGCACATTGATTTCATAGGGAAATGGCCTGAGCCATCTGACCCTTGGAATAGCTACTTGAACATATGTATGATCAGCATCAACTAAGAAGAAAACATCATTATAATGTTTCTCCACTAGTGACACTAAACTTCTTGAAGTGTTCAAAGTAGCTAGTCATAATTGTTTCAAAATTTTCTCCAAGTTGCTCTATCAACTCTAAAATTTGCACTATTACAAGCCTATTTATCTTCCACACTACCTTACCGAATGTGGGAAATGTGTTCTGCACATAGAAGAATATGTAGACAAGTAATGAACCAAACCTACATTGTGCACTCATATGCTTTATGTCCATACTTCTGACAATTGTAGCAATATCCTTCAAATATTTGTATGCTTGAAGTCTTGGTCTTGCATTCATGTGCCTGATGTCCTTTATTGTTGCATTCATGACAATAACCCTTGAACTTCTTCTTAGGATTCTGATTTTTGTTGTTGCTCCTACAAACATTTTTTGTATGACCTAACTTTCCACAATTATGACAAGTAGGTTTTTAGTTCTTACCTTTTTTGTTTCATTGTTCACCACTTTTAGGTGATTCTCCTTCCTCAGTACTAGTGTATCCTAATCAAACAGTATCATTGTTGGATGTAGGAGATCTCATCAGTTTCTCAAAATATTTGATAGCTTCACTAGGTTTGTTGAAACTTTCAACGAATTCCTTTTCTTTTATCAATTCATTCCTCAGTTGTTCATTATGTAACTTCAAGGTTTTGATCTCAATATCCTTTCTATTCAATTCATGATTGGCCATCATCAATTTCTTCATTGTATCCAATTGCATGTTAGCAATCCTTTGTACCTTTGATGTCTTTTCTTCCAGTCTGTTGGTCAGTGTTCTTTTGTCATCTTCAATCATGACTTTGTCTTCCTCAGCTTTCTTTTTCTATTTGATCACCTCACATAACAATATTGTTTGGACTTCTTATTCTATTTTAAGATTTTTGACCTCTTGAGTTAGGGTTTCATTCTTTTCCATCAGATCTACAACTACTACATCAAACTCACGTGAGTTTCCTTTATCAAACAATCTAGTAGTGTCAACCTCTTTATATTGCATGTCATCTTGTTCAATAGTCATCTCATTCCTTCTCTTTAATAAGCACTTCAACTCATCCCTTGCTTCATTCAACTAATGTAGGATAAGTTGTATTTCAATTATCTAGTTATCAATAACCTTTCCTAATTTGTAGACTTCCATCTTCAAGATCTTTCCTCAAAGCTACAAAGCTTTCCTTTCTAGAGAACAAGGCTCTGATACCAATTGTTGGAAATAACAATGTGAAGTAAACTCTGAGAGGGGGGTAAATCAATTGTTCAAAAATTTAACCATAAAAACATTCACCACACATACATCTCATCATATAACATATAAACTAAAATAGCTAGTTCTACATCACAGCATCCATAACATGAAATAAATGTAACACTTGACACAAGATATTTGGTCACCCATAAACCCTTCACTGAGAAGGTAAAACTGGGGTGTGGATGACACCCACAAATCTTCACTGCTACAGTTGTAAAGTGTAGCCAATTAAGGTTACAATAAGTTTGATCATAAATTATGATCTACCCTATGAAAGGTCTTCCTTGTTAAAGGCTTACAAAGACTGTTAAATCTTACCCTATTAAAGGATTTCAACACCCTGCTAAAATTGTGCCTGGTTATAGGACTTTAACTTACAATAAAGTAAGCACCCTGCTAAAGGATTTATGAAAGCCTATTAAGACTACTATGTTAAGATATTTTCATTGATTTTCTTATTATAATGTTTCAATATTGATCCTTCGGTTAGCACTATGTTGCTAGATATCAGATCTTCTCTTTCTTGGTGTGAACTTGATATCCTTCTGATCAGATATGTCTTCTCTATCCTCTAATTGTGCTTCTCTATTCTCTCTAACTAATTTTGCAATTCATATCTCTACCATAACCTTTATATTCAACATGAATGCTCTACCTCAACGCATTCTAACATCTCTCTTCACACATGTACAATTTAGAGTTTTCCCTCCTTAAGAAGACTTAGGTGTACTAGGGTTACGTAGGAGTTGACAATTGTCAAGCAATCTTTAAGTCAACCCAAAAATGATTTACATAGTAGTTTGTGCCAATACAAACAACTATGTCGAAAACTATTTACTTGGCACTTGAAAGCTCTAATGCTTGACATCCACTGTATCCTTAATGTTGTGAATTGGCTTTTGAATGACTCAGCATCCACTTTTTTACTCAGCATCTAAATTAATCGACATGTATTGACTTGTTCAACACTAGAGTGATTTAGCACTAACTGTCTTCTCGGAATATATTGGTGCTTGACACTAACTATATATTTTTATTGGCATGCATTATCTGACAACTTGTGCTCAACTTACACTACTTACTCGACATTGTATGCACCCAAAAATGGTCGCCTAGACTATGGGCCCCCATTATTCAATTTATCAATTTATCAAATTTTCTGAATCAATGGTTTGTAATATTTTATTAAATCAATTCAAATCAATTTCTTTGATCAAATTCGATTTATTTCATTTCTAAGATTGATCATTTTATTCCAAGTCTTATTTAATTAAAAGAAAATCTTCTCTTTTAATTGAATAAAATAAAATCCCTATTTAATTAAAAGAAAACCTCTCTTTTAATTAAACAGTTCATCCACATTTTATTAATTAAGAGAAAAACCTCTCTTTTAATTTAATTAAATATCTTCTATTTAATTAAAAAGAACTTGCTCCCTTTTACTTAAATAAAAATCTCACTTAAATATCTCTTTTGATGAAAAAATGAAATAAAATAAATTCTTTTTATTTAATTTCTCTACACTTAAAAATGTGATCTAAGTGGGATTTACCTTTCCACTTTCTCCTCAACCACTCCTCTTTTCTAATTGGTGGAATCTTGTCTCACATGGATCACCACTTTCTTCTCAACCACTCCTCTTTTCTCATTGGTGGAATTTTGTCTCACATGGATCAAGCTCTATTATCCCATATTGGTTGTGAGAAGCCTCTCACCTCCATAATTTCCTTTATAAGGGAGAGCCCTTTCCTCATGTTAGACACCCATGATTATGCTATCGTTATGCTGCAGGTTTGAAGACCAATTTTTGAAGGAGTTTGAATACAAAAGCTTTTTGTGGAGAACTTCTATTTTCTTGTCTTTTTCTCTCTTGCACCCATCATGGACTTTTAGCTTAGATCTTGCATTTATAGATTAGATTTCGCTTTCATAGATTAGATCTTATTTTCATGCATATTTGAAGATCATGGAGACTAGCATTTTTGCTTTTCCTCTTTGAATCTCTCATCTCATGGTGTACTTGCATGGGCACAAAAATAGGTCAAATTGAGGGCCTCCATTGCAAACCCTTGCACTCTATGAGTAGAGAGCTATGGATCGATTTGTGAGGGCTCATTCTTGAGTTTTCTTACGTGTAATGATTCATAGAAGTGTGACAACATTTTAGCACACAGACATGAACTGAAATCTATTAAGTAATGAATTAATTGTGTTGTCACTTAGTTGTCAAAACAAAAAATGAGATCAATAGAGATCAAGATACATAAAAAAAAATGGAAAGGCAAGAAATGGAAGGATAAATGGATTGAATAATTAAGAACTTGTTAAGTTCATGCATTGCAAATATGAAAAAGAAGTTTGAAAGAACCTAAACAATATTTATGAAGGAAGCATAAAGATCAAGAAAGTCAAAGATGTAAAACCTAAAGTACAAGTTTGAGAATGTAAGATAAGTGAATAATGATAATCACTTTCACTGGGTAACTGACGTATTAAATGCAATTATATGTATTAGAGGAATTGTGGAGGAAATGAAGTTGTTAAAAAAGTGATGATGACACTTTGAAAATCCTACAAACCTAAGTTATATGCTATTGATAAATGTCATAACATGAACACATACACTATGGATTAGTTCTATAGAGTAATATCATTCTTTGTGATGTGAAAATTTGAATATAATGTCAAGAAGGAAGTTGCATCCAAATCTAGTAAGAATATTGAATAACCCAAAACAAGTAATGATTTGGATGATGCAGAAGCAAACTTTGTGAGAAAATAAGGAAAGGATTTGTAAAATACAATGAACTATAAGAAAATTGGTCATTTTACTTGTAGATGTACTTTGAAAGAAGATAACTATAGAAGGGTTAATAATGGTAACAAAAGAAAGGATAAGTAAAGAAGAGATTACAAGAACAAAAGAGAAGATGGAAAAATACGATTAAGAATAGATTTTACTCAATATAAGGTCACTCATTTGAAGATGAATATTGGGATGATTGCAATGATGAGACATTTGTTTCATCTATATAGGAGAATAATAGTGAAGTCTCATAATTTTGATGAAGAAAATGGTGAAATTCATTGTTTATACTACTCTACATACAAAAGAACCAAAATCTTGGGTGATTGATAGTACCTACTCAAATCATATAATTGGTGATAGAATAAAGTGTCTAGATTATGAAAAGTATGACATTGAAGCTATTAATTTTGGTGGTGAAGAGGTTTCTCTTGTATGTAGTAATGTAACCATATCCATTTATTGTAAGACAACATAACAAAAAAAATTCAGTATGCTAAGGATAAGCCATAATATTTTTAATGCTAACAAATAAAGATTACAAGGATAGAGGAAAGAAGTCTTGATACCTAGTAGAGGAAGACAACACTGAATATGAAACTATTGATGAAAATGATGGTGGGGAAGTTGTTTATGATTATTTGAAAGATGACTGAGAAGAAGATGAAATGTATGAAGATGAAAGAGCTCTTATTTCTTGAGTTAGTAATAATAATACATGGATTATTGTTACTGGTTGTTCACATCATATGACTAGTGATATTGGAAAGTTTGATAATATAGAACATTATGATGGAGGACTTGTAAAACTTGGAAATGATGATCCATGTCATGTAAGACGAAAAGGTCTCATTATGTTGAAATTAGGTGTGACAATGCATACTGGGTTCAAGGACTAAAATATAATTTATTGGGTGTGGCTCAAGTGAATAACACAGGCCACTGATTGGAGTTTTAAAACCAAAAGGTGAAGATCTATGATGATGTTGGAAATCAAATTGGTACTGGAGAATAAACAAGAGGTAACTTATTATATCTGGATTCTACTAAGAACACATGTTTGATTGCAAGGATTGAATATGTTTGGCTATGGCATAAAAATTTCTATCATGTGAATTTTGACAACATAATCAAGGTTAGTAGGAAGAAAAGAATGAGAGGTTTATTGAGCTTAAAGTGATGTGTAAGCAATGTCAGATTGGTAAAATAACCAAGTTAAGTTTTAAAAACAAGTTTTACTCATCTAATGATGTACTAGAGTTGGTTCAATTTGATAATCAGTGGTCTTATGAAAGTAAAAATTTATTATAATGATCAATATTTAGTGATGATTACTCAAGAATGATGTCTATTATATTTTTGAAAGAAAAAATTAAGGCATTTCAAATCTTCAAATGGAATAAGGAAAGTGTTGAGAAAGAAAAAGGTAAGAAATTGAAGTTCTTAAACTCTGATAGAGGAGGTGAATTCATTTCCGATGAGTTTATTGTCTTTTGCAATGAGAATGAACTTAAAAGAGAACTCTTTGAATCAAGGACTCCATAATAGAATGGCATAATTGAAAGAAGAAATAGATCAATAGTTTATTTTCTAGAACATTATTGATTGAGAAGGAGGTTGCGTAAATATTTTGGAGAGAAGCAATTAGCACTATTGTCTATTGTTACTCCTACAATACATTCATGTTGTCATTAGTGCCAAAATGTCAGTAGGTGAAAGTAAAAGTTATTGGTCGCTAAATTTTTTTACCAAGACACATTATATACATTGAACCAAGGCAAAGAAGCTTAAGTATGAGATAGTTATAATCGAGTAGTTACATATACACTGAGCACAGACTTTACCAAGCTAGACAAGCTTAACCAAGTCAAATGGACACCGAGTACTAGCAATTTGTTGAGTATAAATAGAGTATTCATTCAGCTACACAAAAAGAACATAAAAGATTGGAATGGCACATAATTCTATGTGTTGTAATTCCACTGAGCAGGAAACTATGCTTGCACAGATCGAGGAAAGTATTTGGTAAGATTTATTACAGTAATTTAATTTTGATTCTTAGACAGAATATAAACCAATGAAATGTAAGAAGACTAATAATATAGAAAGGATGATTCTAAATTATTGGTTTAGATCAATGGAATATTCCAAAAGGTTCCTAAACCTTGATTAGGTTATGGATTGTAAGAAGAAAAAAGATTGCTATATAAGGAGCTATAAGGAATAGTTTAAAAGTTGTTAACATAACTATTGTTTTTGCTAGTATGTTATGGTGAGAAGGGGATATTCCAAAAGAATGAAGAGGTAAATCTACTACAGAGAAGAGTACTAGGAAAAAAAGGATAGGATCAAACATATTAGTCACAGAAGGTGATCAAGCATTGAACATAAGAGGGATCTTAACAATAAAGTAAGTTTCATAGAAGATCATATTCATTGCGATTTTCTAATCATTATAGTAGATAAATCATTTGACAGGGTAGAATAAATAGTCTATATGTAAATCTCTTACTAAGTGACCACTTTCTATTTTGATTCAAAATCCTTAAGAAAGGTAGACCCTTATAGATCTTATTAGAATACTCCTCACAAAGTAAGTCACCAGAAGTGACAAACTGATGGGGACACAACCCAAGCACAGAATGGACACAACAGGAAAGGGAAATTTTTATTAACTGTAAAAATATGCTAGTACACTTAGTGCAGAGAAATAGACTCCAAAACATGCCCTATGGGCTTACAATAGCATAAATCTGAAGATAAATTCTTCTCCTAGTACCTTCTCTCAAACTCCACTCCTAACTGCCTTTTACAATTATGCCAGAAATGTTCTTAAATAGACCCCGAAGGGTTAAGGATTAGGAATACATTCTAGAAAGTGCTAGTTGGCATCCACCGACCAAATACAAGGTTCTAAAAGTCGCATTAGAAGTTGGAACAAAATTAGAAGAATCCAAAAATGGTAACCGAACTCCCGAGAGGCATAACTTTTGAATCGTAGCTCCGATTGACGAACCATTTACATTTCTAGAAAGATCTCAAAGTGCTCTATAGCCCTATGGACTAGCTTCACTTGTCCCCCATTTTTTGGCCTTTTTTGAGGTAATTTAATGCCCCTAAACTGACTTTGAAGCATTCTTAGGAGGTCTCTAAAAACTGAAAAACTGCAATAACTTTCAAACCGTGGGGCGTTTTGACCTGATTCTTTTTTTGGAATGCTCTAAATTATAATTGCAATCATCCAGCCAATTTACACCTTCTAATTCACCAAAATGATGGCTCAATTTCATACTCCTATTTTTTTGGCATTTACCCGTATCCCAAGGTGATTAAAAACTCTAACCCAGAACACTGATAGTGGAACTGTGAGAGTTGGAACCTTTATTTGACCCAAATAGGTATCCAAAAATGAAAACACATGAAACAGAAACTAAGTCTAAGTACATTTTTTTTGGATGACACAGGATAGCCCTTATACCTCTGGATGCTCCTGCATCAGACACCCAGGGTAGATTAAAAAGTGACCCTATCACTTTATGAATGGTAGAGGAAATCCCAAATGGGAAACCTCAGCTGTTGAAATCCAAGTTGAGTCCTCTATCGGTCGTCCTTTCCACTTGACCAAATACTCTTCATACTACCTATTTCTGGTACTCCTACCCACACGATGATCTAGAATGTCATCTATCTCCTCCTTCTTAGAAGCAGGAATTGAACATGGCTCTAACATCGGCTCCTCATTTGCACCATCATCATGATACTCTGTTAAGTCTGCAATGTTGAAAATAGGAGAAATGTTAATACCATCTGGAAACTCCACCTCATATGCATTTCCTAAGTCATGCTTCTTCAAAATTTTGCAGGGGCCAAATTTCTTCATTTTCAGCTTGTTGTAAGTACCGGCTGGAAATCTTTCTTTCCGTAAGTGTACCATGACTAGATCCCTTACTTGGAATTTCTTATGTCTTCTCCTTTGATTAGTCCTAGCTTTATACTCTTGATTCATCTTGGTAATGTGTGCCTAAACCTCCCCATGTAGACGCTTGATATGTTCAACAAATTCTTCAACTTCAGCACTTGTCCTCTCCCCTTGCTCTATCTTCCTCAATTCTAGCACAATCCTTGGGCTACTTCCATATACAATTTGGAATGGTGATCTACCAGTACTCTTGTTTATAGAGTTATTGTAAGCAAACTCTGCTTGTGGTAGAATCAAATCCCACCCCTTGGGCTTATCCCCAACTAAACATCTCAGCAAAATGCCCAGACTTTTGTTTACCACTTCTTTCAAGTTTGTTCTCAACTTTTTCCACAATGTTCTCTAGAAATACCCCACAAATTTAGTGTCTCTATCAGAAACTATACTCCTTGGGAGACCATGCAGTCTTACCACCTCTTTGAAAAACAAGTTTACAATATGGATAGCATCATGAGTTTTGTGGCATGGAATGAAATGTGCCATTTTGGAGAACCTATCAACCACCACAAATACTGAGTCATTACCCTTTTGTGTCCTCGGCAATCCAAGAACAAAATCCATACTTATGTCCTCCCATGGCTTTGATGGAACAGGCAATGGCTGATATAGTCAAGTATTGTGACTAAATCCCTTGGCAACTTGACAAATTTGGCAATTCTGTACAAACTTCTTCACATCCTGTGACATTTGAGGACAAAAATAATGTTCTTTGAGAATGGAAATGGTCTTATCTCGACCAAAATGTCCTGCCATCCCTCCACTATGTTTCTCCTTAATCAAATTTTCCCTCATGGAACTCCTTGGAATGCATAATTGACTGCCCTTGAATAACATACCATCCTGAATCAGATAGTCTAACCACTTAGTTCTATCTATAGCAATAGGCTCTTTACAAGCTTTCCATGCTTCAGCAAAATCAAGATCCTCAGGGTACAGATTCTTGAGTCCATCAAACCCAACTACTTCAACCTACATTATTGTAAGCAACAATTGTCTCCTACTTAGTGCATCTGCAACCCTGTTAGATTTTCCACTTCTATGCTTCAACACGAATGTATAGCTCTGCAAGAACTCTACCCACTTCATATGCCTCTGATTCAATTTACCTTGGCTATTTAGGTACTATAATGCCTGGTGATCAGTATATAAAACAAATTCCTTTGGCAATAAATAATGCCTCCATTTCTTTAAGGCTTGAACTATTGCATAGAACTCTTGATCATAAACAGAATACTTCCTTTTTGCATCATTCAATTTTTCACTAAAATATGCAATAGGCTTACCTTCTTGGCTTAATACAGCCCCAATAGCACTACCACTAGTATCACAATCCACCTAGAACACCTTTCTAAAATCTGGAAGTGCCAACACAAGTTGTTATGTCACCTTCTTCTTCAGCATTTCAAAACTTCTCGCAGTTTCCGCAGTACATTTGAACTCTTTTCTATCCCCTCTTATTGTGTCAGTCAGGGGTGAACATATGCCACTGAAATTCTTAATTAACTTTCTATAAAAACTAACCAGACCATGGAACGATCTTACCTTAGTAGCAGACCTTGGAGTAGGCCATTCCAAGATGGCTTTTACCTTCTCTGGATCCATTTTGAGACCTTCAGTTGATATAACAAACCCCAAGTAGACTAACTCCCTTTTTGCAAAGATACACTTCTTCAGATTAATTAACAGTTTCTCTTCCCTTAGCCTTTCAAGGATACTACGAATATGCAATAAATGTTCTTCCAAAGTCTTGCTGAAAATTAAAATATCATCCAAATAGACAAAAGCAAATTTTTCCAAGAACTTCTTAAGTGTCTCATTCATAAGCCACATGAAGGTGCTTGGGGCATTTGTCAATCCAAAGGGCATGACTAACCACTCATAAACACCCTCCTTGGTCTTGAAGGCTATTTTCCACTCATCTCCTTCTCAAATCTGTATCTGGTGATAACCACTCTTGAGATCTATCTTTGTGAAGTACTGAGCTCCACTCAAGTAGTCCATAAGATCATCCATTCTTGGCAAACGAAACCGATACTTGATGGTTATCCTATTTATAGCTCGAGAGTCTGTACACATCCTCCACTCTCCATCCTTCTTTGGTGCTAGTATTGCAAGTATTGCACATGGACTCAAGCTCTCCCGAATCAAGCCCTTCCTCAATAGCTCCTGCACCTATTTGTTTAGCTCCTCGGTTTCAGTAGGAGTCATCCTATGAGCAGCCTTGTTAGGAAAACTAGCTCCTGGGATTAAATCTATCTGATGACTGATTTTCCTTACTGGTGGCAATGCTTCTGGAACATTATCAAAGATAATATCTCCAAACTCACCTAGTAAATCTGAAACTTCAAGTGGTATTTCACTACTACCTTCTTTATCTTTCCTAGGAATCAAAGCATAGCACATACGCTGATGTTTCATGCCATCTAAAAACTTCCTTCCATCAACAAGACAAATCCTAGCACTGCTACATACCTTTTCGCCTTCCTTTTTCATGGGCTTCAGTTTGTGGCAAACTCCATCCTTTATTATAGAGTATGTGTTTGCATGCCCATCATGTACTGCATGCCTATCAAATTTCCACGGTCTACCCAACAATAGATGGAAAATATCCATTGGAATAACATCACAGAGAACTTCATCATGGTAACTCCCAATTTTGAATTTCACTAAACATTGTTCACTTACCAGGACCTTATGATCATCTTTCACCCAAGCAATCCGATAGGGCTGGGGGTGTTTCTCCCTCTTGAGCTTCAGCTTAGAGACCATCTCCTCTAATACCAAGTTATCAGTGCTACCACCATCAATGATCACATCACAACATTTATCCTCACACTTGCACCTGGTACGAAATAAACTCCTCCTTTGTCCTAGTTCAATCTCGCCACTTAGTAGGACCCTTTCATTTACTAAAGTCTCTCCTCTTTCTGCATCATCTGAATGTGATGATTGTGCATCCTCATCCACATGAGCAACCTTAGCTTGACCCTCAGCTCTCCTATCCGTCCTTCCTTGTCATTGAGGGCATTCAAAGGCATGATGACCTTCTTCATTGCAATGGAAATAGGTACCACGAAAGCCTCCTCTTCCTTGTCCACGTCCTCTACCTCTTCCTCTCTGATTTCCAAAGTCTTGATCTCGGGAGTGGTTGAAACCCTCGTTCCTCTGGTTCCTGCTAGTACCCACATTTTCATTTTTCTTTTGGGTTTCATTTCGGCCTCCAGATGACCTACCACTACCCCTTCCTCCTTGACCATGCCCTCTTTGTCTCCCTTCAAACCTCTTATTTAGCTTCTCTTCAACTCGTAAGGTATACTGGTATGCCTCTTCAACGTTGGTCATTCTTACCAGACTTAATTCCTCTTGGATGCTAGGTCGCAACCCATTGATATAATGAGCAACCTTCTCCTTATTTGCTTCTGCATGCCCTACTCTAATCAGAAGTTGATAAAAATCCTCTGTATATTCCTGGACTAATTTTTCTGCTTGTTTTAACCCATGCATCTTCTTAAACAAATCAAGCTCATAGTCAACAAGAACGAACTACTTCTTCAATTTGTCCACCATGTGATTCCACCTTGTGATCTTATCCTTTCCTCTTCTATTTCTTTCCAATTGAACCTCTTGCCACCAAATTTTGGCATGGCCTTTTAGTTTGGCCTTTGCAAACTTAACCCTATCTGGATCCCTGATATCCTCATACTCAAAGTACTCTTCCAGTTCATTGATCCAATCGATCAACTCATCTGGTTTCAAATTTCTTGAAAATACACCCACATCAATTGTAGGTCTTTTCCCAAACTTAGTAATGGCCCTAAAAAGCCTTTCCTCTACCTGATTCAGAACTTCCCTGTCAAATTCCCCTTCTGGTCCAATTTCTTCTTCTTCATTGTCATCCTCACTTTCGTCACTTGCAGTAACATTTGTTTCTCTACGGAGCTCCTCCTACAATGTGTGTACCTGCCTTTGGAGGGCTCTAACCTCCTCAGGATTAATAGCTCCGGCCCTTCCACCATGCTCTCTTCATGGAGGCATCTTCTTAACTCAAACCCACAACCACACAGTCCTGGTGCAAACTGCCTCATAGTCGGCGCTCTGTCTACACACTCAAAAAAACCAGCTTTGATACCACTCGATGGGGACACAACCCAAGCACAGAATGGACACAAAAGGAAAGGGAAAATTTTATTAACTGTAAAAATATGCTAGTACACTTAGTGTAGAGAAACAGACTCCAAAACATGCCCTATGGGCTTACAATAGCATAAATCTGGAGATAAATTCTTCTCCCAGTACCTTCTCTCAAACTCCACTCCTAACTGCCTTTTATAATGCCAGAAATGTTCTTAAATAGACCCCGAAGGGTTAAGGATTAGGAATACATTCTAGAAAGTGCTAGTTGGCATCCACCCACCAAATAGAAGGTTCTAGAAGTTGCATTAGAAGTCGGCACAAAATTAGAAGAATCCAGAAATGGTAACCGAACTTTCGGGAGGCATAACTTTTGAACCGTACCTCCGATTGACGAACCGTTTACATTTTCAGAAAGCTCTCAAAGCGCTCTATAGCCTATGGACAAGCTTTGCTTGTTCCCCATTTTTCATCCCCGTTCGAGGTCATTTAATGCCCCTAACCTGACTTTGAAGCATTCTTAGGAGGTCTCCAGAAACTGAAAAATTGCAATTACTTTCAAACTATGGGGCCTTTTGACCTGATTCTTTTTTTGGAATGCTCTAAATTATAATTACAATCATTTGGCTAATTTACACCTTCTAGTTCACCAAAATGATGGCTCAATTTTATACTCCTATTTTTTTGACATTTACACGTATCCCAAGGTGATTAAAAACTCTAACCCAGAACACTGATAGTGGAACTGTGAGAGTTGGAACCTTTATTTGACCCCAATGGATATCTAGAAATGAAAACACATGAAACAGAAACTAAGTCTAAGTACATTTTTTTTGGATGACACAGGATTGCCTTATACCTCTGGATGCTCCTACATCACAAACATTGTAGCTCTAACAAGGCAACCTCTTACTGTAGTCATGATGGATTTGTGGGCATCATCCCAATCACATTTTTCCCTCTAATCAAGGGTTCCTGCATGATCAAATTATTTTTGTTGTGTGTGTTTGATGTTGTCAATTCTGATTTTATGCATATGATAATTTTATTTATTTATGCTTACTTTCATTTTAGTATTGAGTATGTCAATGTGGATGTCTACCAAGTGAACAAGTCAAAAGGAAAAAATAGAATTGAAGATGTGTAAAACATTTTAAAGGATATTGATTCACCCACCCTCTCAACATCTTGCCTCTCCTAAATAATCCAACATCTATACCCTTAACCAAGTACAACTAAAGCAAGGTACAAACAAAACTCCTTGTGAGCTTTGGCATGTGCATACATCGAACGTTAGCTACTTTAAAATCTTTGAAAGTAGGTGCCATATTTTGAAAGATGTTAGGAATGGAAAGTTTAATTATAAAAGTGATGAAGGTATATTCCTAGGTTACTCGACTAAAAGGAAGGCTTATAAATGTTTGAAAAAGGTTACTAACAAAATGGTGGAAAGTGCAAATGTAAGGATTGATGAGTTTGCAGATAAGAATGATAAGGAAACAAAGAAAGAACCAAAAGATTATCAAATATTTGTATATGTACAGATAGATGCATTGAGTACCCTACTCGAGCGAGAACAAGAAGCAACTGAGAAACAACAAGCTTCAACCAAGAAACCAGTTGATCCCCCACTGACTTAAGAAAATGTTGAAGAACAAAGAAAATAGCTAGTTTTAGCAAAGTATGTCAGAAGGAATCATTCACATAATCAAATAATTGGAGACAAGAATGCAAGAATCGTGACAAGAAGTAAGCTGAAGAAAATGTGTGTTTGATTTTTGAATTTGAGCCTAGAACAATCAAGATGCACTAAAAAATGAAGATTGGATTAGTGTAATGAATGAAGACATTGATCAAATTGAGAAGAACAATACTTAGTCACATGTTTGAATCCTCAGACCCTTAGGTAATGTTGAGGGGGAGATTGTTGGAAAAATGTTCAGTGCTCCCCTTGGGATCTGTAACAAGAGATTAACCACCTCCTATGTACTATGAGTTGAGTAGTTTTATCCGACACAAATAGATTGGTCTTTTGGTGCAATGACAACCCCATTCTAACAGTGTAGGCTACAAGATCACATCTTGTGAGTTTTGATTTGGGATAAAAAAAGATTTTTTTGAGAGACTATTTGAATAAGGAATAAGTAAAAATGGAAAATGTCTATTCCTTAGACAAAAAAGGGAAAAATTTGTCTGGTGGTGCTGAGAAATTAGTTGGTTATGGTACAAAAGGATGGGACATTAATTTTCACAAATGGTAAAGATTAGTTTTACTCGAGCAATGAGATATTTTCTAAAGAGTATCAAACCTTCTAATTTTGTGTGCAAGGAATGCCAAATGAGAAAGCATACGAGAACCAAATCCAAGAATAGGGAGTTTACTACAACAAAATCTCTACTGTTGATACATATAGACCTGTGTAAGCCTACAATAATAAAATGACTAAATGGTAAAAACCATTTTATGTTATTTATTGATGATTATACTTGAATGAAATGGATTACTTTCTTTACAAAATATAGAAGCTCTTGATATATCTAAGGTGTCCAAATCCATGGCTGAGAATGAAGTCGAAGCTAAGACCAAATGTTTAAGGTCTATAGAGGTGGAGAATTGACATCAAATAATTTTGAGATTTTTTTCTAGAGCATAGTATTAGGTGACAAGTATATACACATAGGACTCCAAAGTAGAATAATTTTTTTGAAAGGAAGAATGGGACTATTCAAGAGATGTCTAGGAAAATGTTGAGATGTTAACCTACTTGATATGTATTTGAAAGAACTTGTGCATGATGCTATTTATATTCTTAATAGGTCACAAGTGAGGGTTAGTAATTATAAGAACCCTTATGAGCTATGACATGGAATAACCCCTACTTTCAACTATTTTAGAATCATCAGAAGCAACTGTCACATCAAGAGAGATAAGTAAGATATAGGTAAGTTTGACTTAAGAGCTTATGGAGGAAATTTCTTGAATACTATATAAAAAGACATACAAGTGTTACAACTAGAGACTTAAAAAGGATTATGGAAAGCACAAATATTAGAATAACTGAACAATGGAATTAGGTTCCTCCGAAATCTGAAACTGATGAGATGATGATACCTCTACACAATAGAAGAGAACAAAGATGAAGACAACAAAGAATCAAATGAAATTAGATAAAGCACCTTAGCCACTAGCAAAGAGTGTTTAGAATAATCATTTAGAATATCAAATTATTGTAAATAAATATAAAGGAATTCAAACCCAGAGAAGACTTTCCAAGACAAGTGAACAAAACTTTTGTTTCTTCTTTAAAGCCGATGGAAAAAAATTGTAAAAGGAATAAAGTGGGTTTCCAAAACAAGTCGAATGAAGATGGAGAAATCACAACAAATAAAGCTACACTAGTTTGTAAAGGCTACTTAAAAATTGATGGTATTGATTTTGAGGAGACTTTTGCTCTCGTCTGGAATGGGAGCTATAAGGAGGTTTCTCGCATTCACTAATTACGAGAACTTTAAGGTGTATCTAATGGATATCAAGTCAATAATTCTCAATGGAAATCTTGAAGAAGTTTGCATTGAACAATTAGATGGTTTTCAATTTTCAAATGATCTGAACATGGTTTGTAGATTGAGAAGGCTTTATATGGACTCAAACAAGCTCCTTGAACTTGGTATGCAAGGTTCTATAGGTTCTTACTACATAATAAGACTTCAAGAAAGGTACAACAAATACCAATATTTATTTTGAAGGTTGAAGTAAATAAAATTTTGATAGCTATGTATGTTGATGATATCATTTTTGGTGGAGATGATGATGTATGCAAATGGTGAATAGATGTAAAAAGAATTTGAAATGTAAATGATTGGTGAATCATCATTTTTTCTTGATCTTTAAGTTATTCAGTTGGATGATGGTATTTTTATTTCTCAGATTAAGTATATTAAATAAGTTTAGTATACATAAATTTAAACCAATAAGTACCCATTTTATCGTCATTTACCAAGGATGAAGCATCTTCAAAAGTAGATAAAATTCTTTATAATTCTATGATTGGTGGACTACCATATTTAACTAATTGAAGAACTTATATTATGTATGCAATTTGTTGGTTCCAAGATATCAAGCTAGCCCATAGACACCTCATGACAAGCTAGTGAAAAGGATATTCATATATTTGAAAGGGAGTCTCGATTTTATTTTATGGTATAAGAAGAATGCTTATTTATCTTTGAAGGCTTATATAGATGTTGATTAGGTTGGACCTATTGATGAAAAACGTAGTACTAATGGTGGCATGTGTTCGATAGAGACATATTGGTCTCTTGGCTAATTAAAAATCAAGATTCAATGGCATTATGGATATTAGAAGTAGAGTGTATTGCTCCGACATATTATTGTACTCAAGTAATGTGCATGAAGTAGACTCTAAAGGATATCAAATGATGTATGATGAGGCATTTCCAACATTGTGTGATAAAAAAGTTCTTAAATTTTTAAATAATTTGATAATGCCCTCAAGAATTAAGCATATTTCTATCTTGGTGGCACTTTATAAGAAAGAAGGTTGTGGCAAAGTAAGTCGAATTAGAGTGTGTTCCTGAAAAGGATCAGATTGCAGACATTTTTACTAAGGCATTATCAAAGAATACTATTATCTCTTGCGTGATTTAGGGTCATTTCCCCTCCTACTTCAATTTAGATGCATAAAGTGGTGCATCTTCCCAAGGGGAGATTCAAAGTCTCTTTTTTTTGTCTCCTAAATTGACATTGTGGTCACTCTTAAGGGGAGCATGAAGCTTATGGTTTTCTATTTGTAGGAAAGTTTTGCAAAATATTGAAAGAGAAAAACATCCTTAATAGGGGGAGAGAAATAAAATTAGAGAGATGAAGGAGTTGTCTCTATAGGGAGGAGAAGTCTGAAGAGTTGTGTCCTTTGTCCTTAAAGTCAAAAGGGGAGAGTGTTACAATAGTAATCCTAAGGGGGAGTGTGCATAAATTATGTGAGTCGTTGATGTTTCCATCAATGACAAAGCGAGATACTATATGACCTTTGCATTTTCACAACTATCAAGCTAATGTAGATAGAGGTCCAAAAATATGTTTCCATATGTTCCTATGATTTATTTTTTTGTGCTTGAGCAATTATGTATTGTTTCTGAATAGTTATACTATTGGAAGCTAGAATATGCATGAAAGAGCATTTGAAGTTTATATTAGAGAATTCTTTGCATTTCTCCACATTTGTTGTTGATGACTTGCAACAATAGATATAATGTCTTTGTTTTGTGGATGTTACACTACTACAGTTTTGGGTCCTCAACAATTTGGTTGATGTGGTTGATAGTTGATGTTTGTTGATAATATGGTTGTCTATCAAGACTAGTCTATAGAACGTTTTGTATTCATCTAAAGTGTTATTTCTAATTTTGTCATTTGGAGGAGATGTTTAGAATGTTTGTGCAGTCTCCTAGCTCAAATTTTTGGTGTTTTCTACAAGAATTATGATGTTTTATTTCTCAATAATGTTGTTTGCGTTGATCTTTGACCTACTGAATCAATTTTCTTATTTAGATTGTATTATTTGGTTTGGAATTGCATCAGAGGATGAGCTAAGTTGTTGTGCATCTTATCATGGCATGTAAAGTTCCACATGGAATTACTTACTTCAAAATATGTTTTGGCGTCGATTAATTATGTGTCACATTATTTATTTGCACATTATGTTTGATGTTGACTTTGGAGGATGTGTTATTCCATGTAGACAATTTGAAGAAGATCAAAAGGATGCATTATGATGTAGTTGTGTCCCCTTTATCTCCTAAATTTGTCAACATTTACTACAATTACTCTTGATGGCTGACTTATTTGAATTATGTATGGTTTGTCTTTGTCGATCTTGTTGACTTTTTATTGATGAATTTTCTATATGTTGAAGATCATTCAACATGTTGACATATGAATTAAATGTGGATATGAATAAAAATTTATAATGTGAGGAAATGGGATTCCTTAGCTTATGCATGCAAACTAGGAACCTTATGCCTATTTCCTCTTTTACATTGAGAGGGGAGTAATCCACTTGGCTCAAGATATGGGCACAAAGTGGATTCAATAGTCAATCATGGAAAGTTAAAAATGATATTTTAATTATATAAAATTAATGCAAAAGAAAGAGATAAATATGAAAAAAAAAAGAGTTTTTAGCATTCAAAGAATTACAAATTTCAAAAATATGGATAATTACAAAAATCTTTCATTTCCATTCATAATTTTGTATCTTATTTGTGTGGGTTACATATACTTAACATTTAGATCTACATTAATTAATCAATTAGTTCAATTTTTCAAACTAATAATCACACATGGACCGAAGAGAGTATTTCCCTTTATTGCATTCCTTCCCATAATTCAAATTTAGTATTGGCATCCCTCATCTTGGGCCTTGCTAATCTAATTTGTCTTTAAAAAGGAATCATATTTGGAGAATCTGCATTCTCGTACACATATTTTTTGAATGCTCTAGTGCATAAGTGGAGGCCTACATCATATTAAAGTGCTTCCATTTCACCACTAAACCTTTTGGTGAACCCAACTTGTGTCTTTTTCTTTTTGGAGGTAGATTTTTTTTGTGGGTGTTTACTTTCCTTCCAGTGAACCCTCGTATTCTTTTTGTTCTTAAAGTTAAATCTAGTTATATCTATTATGTGGTTAGATCTCTTCTTTTATGATCTTTCTTACATTTGTGTGGTTAAATCTCATTAGAGTTTCCTTTTGTGGTCTTCTTTTTTATGAGCTTAATTACACTAAGTCCAACCTATAACATCCTCATTAGGAGAAGTCGTAAACTCGTGGGCTCCTTTGATTATGATTCCTCTTTTCTCCCTAGGACTCGTGATGACACTAATATCTTACCTCAAGATCTCAATCCTATAATGGAGCATAACTCTTCTCACTCATCTCATGATGAAGATGAAGCATTTAGAGATCCTCCTTTGCAAATTGATAAGTTCTCTCATGAATTTGATAAATTGGAAACTTGGTTATTGCAAGAACATCAAAATCTTGATAGTGTTGTTGCTATTGAGGCTTTTAAGAAGTTTCTTAATAATGATGACAATAACATTTCCATCTTGTGTGGCATATCTTATCTTATCAATACTCATGCTTAGCCTTTGACAAAATGTGCTCGAGAACTAGGATATCCTCCTCCTTCCAAAATTGTTGAACCTTATATTGTGATTTCCACTACTCTTTCTAGCATTCCTACATATCCTCCACCACTTATGATGACTTCTACACAAGTCTTCACTCCCCTAACTATTGGTTTTCGTAACCTTTCACTTCTCATGAGTGTTCCTCCTACTCCCATACCATCTTCTTTACCTTCATATAATGGGGTTCCCTTCACATATTTTGATCCTTTACCTATTCCTTCTAATCCTCTGCCAACATCTTTGCATTTTCCTTATGCTTCTTACAATTTTCCTAACACATCTAATATATTGATTCCTACTATTGTGTCTTCTAATCCTACCATTAATATCTTGGTTCAAACCATTACTGTGTTGCAACAACAAGTGGCTCAGTTCACTCAATCTAAGTATACCATTCCTACATGTGATATTGCTAGTCCCCTTTCCTTATATATCTTTTGTGTTGTTATAGCACAACATTTTGAGGTACCTCATCTTGAGACTTATAATGGTAAGGGAGATCCAATGATTCATATTAAGACTTTCCAGTCTATGTGTAGTGATTTTGTTCATGACTATAGGCTTATGGCTAAGTTGTTTCTGCATACTTATAGGGATAGAATCTTACAATGGTATTTCTCTCTCCATCCTTATTCTATTGATTATTCTCAAACTCTTGCTAATCATTTCATTCAATAATTTCAAAATAATATTGGTTCTCAAGTTTCTTTGACTAATTTAATCCGTTGCAAACAAGTTGTTATAGAGAAAGTTACTAATTTTATCAATAGATTTAAACACTTGTGTGCTCAGAGATCTCATCATGTTCATGATCATGATATTCAATGTATCTTTATTTCTAATTTATAGAAAGACATTAGAGATAAGATTTTTCCTACTAAGTATACATTCTTTTCTCATATTTGTGTACTACTTCACCATTATTGGTTACAAGTGAGTCAACTCAAGAGTTGTACTCTGATGGATCTTGCTATTAGTAATAAGAGTGATGTTGTTGGTCATTCAAAGAATTTTTCCACACCTAGTACCTTCATCAAAATCAAGCCAGAAAAGACTTTTTTTATCAAGTGGCTACTACATCTAAAGGTACGACTACTCTTTTCCACTGTGTATCATCCCAATAGTAAGCACACTCAATTATCTAAACCTTTACCCAAGGTGATGACTAGATTGATTCATATTGGAATTCTTAAACTTCATCCTATCCATCATATTGACACTAGAAAACCAATGCCTAAGTCATTTGATTCAAATGTTTTTATATCAATACCATCATCAATCAGGCCATGATACTCAAAGGTGTTATATTTTGAAGAATGTTATTCAGGACCTTATTGATTCTAGTGATATGTCTATTGATGTTGAGGTTTAATAACATGAATAAATTTGTTTCACCTCCTAACCAAAATTTGCAAATTTCAACCAATCCTTTGCCTTCACATTCAGCAAATGTCATTTGTCAACCTTCTTTGTTTTACATTAGTTATGATGATAAGATAGAAGAAGCTAATCATAAGGTTAATCATGTTGAGTCTCAATTCCAACCTCTAATTTTGTCTCCACATAAACCTAAAAAAAACCTCCTATCACTTTTAGTCATTCTAATATGTTAAAGCACCTAATGGCCCTCTTTACATTACTACTAGAGTTGCTGATACTCCTTGTGGTATTTTGATTGAACATTTTTATGTTGTGAATGTGATCGTTGAAGAGCATCTTTATAATTAAAAAATTACATAAAGATACCTACAATACATCCCTTATATGGATTTAAACTTGTAACGGTTTATTTTATCACCCTCAAGGTTCTATCACTCTCACGAAAAATTTTGTTTATACTACCTTTATTGTCATTCTTACTTCTAATCAATTTCAAGTCAAGCTTTGTATTACATTGCTTTCTTCCACATAAGTTGTAGCTTCTCCATTCATAAGTGCATTAAATTATTTTTTAATGAAGAAATTGTCACTATTAATCATTCCCTTTATAAACCTTCATGTCCTCGAGATTGAACTAAGATTGATTTTTATCGGCCATCTCTCCCTAAAAAACCACCTATTCACCCTGCTCATCTTTATCGCTCCTATCAACATTACAAGGTAGACAATATTCTTGAGCTTATCCTTCCTAAGGGTGATCCTCCTACACCTATCTTACCTACTTTTTTTTTCCCCTTCAATGACTACTTTTGAACTTGTTTTACCTTCTCTATTTATTCCTTCAACTACTATTTTGGAACCCATAGTCATTCCTTCTTTGGAACCTATGGTAGTTGATCCAAATCCTTCTAATTTATCTCACAAAACAATTTGTAACCAACATACTCATCAGTATTGCAAGAATCATCAAGAAAAAGCTAAGGCTAAGGCTTGTTCACTTGCTTCTCAACCTATATCTTCTTCTCAACCTTTACCTTCCTTTGATCAAGCTATGTGTGAGTCTTTGAAGAAGCTAATCAAGGTAACTATATGCAAATGGATAAACGTGATGAATTTGTTCATATTTTAGATTCTATTAATCTTGATATGGAAGATACTCTTTGTTGGGTGGATATTTTGCAACTAATAGTTTTGTGAAAATCTAGTCACAAAATAGGTAGACCAGCCATGTTGTGTGAGACAAAGTATCACCTACATTAAAGGGAAGGCTCCCCCTTCTCACCGTTCCTTAGATCAACTCAAGGTAAGAAAGAGGTTGAGAGATTTTGTAAATGGTGTTACCAATATTCTTTCCTCTTAGCTTTCAGGAAAGAATCCTCTTACCTACGGAGCAAGTAATGGGCAAGATGAAACCTCTAACTACACTTCTATCTAAAGTTATAAATGGCGATACCGATAAACCAACACCAACTCAAAGGCTGATTGAAAGCATACCATTTTGGCTTGAAGTCCTATTTGTTTAATTTATAAGAAAAATCACGGGCACAAAGACTTCCAAAAGTAGGAAAATTCTAACTATCTTTTGTGAATTTGAGATGACAAGACCGGCTACAGTCAAAGCTTGTAGTCTATATATTACCACAACCGCTCCAAGTCAAAGCTTCAACTCCAATTGCTTCTCAACTCACTATGATCTATTATTGAATCACACAATAATAACATGAATCAAAGACAATAGGCACAAATTACAATCAATGCTTCTAAATTTCTCTATCACAACTGCTTCTAGTCAAAGCTTCGAATTCAATAGCTTCTTTTATTCACTTTTCTCCCAAATTCATACTACACAATCAAAGTTATGCTTGCACAAGTATGACAAAGCTTTCTTACATACAACAAAAGATTATTTTTACAATGAGGGGAGACTCCTTTATATAGGAAAAGCAGTTAAGAAAAAAGTGGAGGAAAAAGTGGGAGCAACTCAACCAACTTTGACCCGATCTAACTAACAAAGGAAATTATTGGATTACATGTCATTATACAAGCAATTTGTATTACATGTCATTACACGTGCAATTCATATTACATGTAATTATACATTTTCATGTAGTACATCCTCTTCAATTACAAACATAAAGAAGAAGAAGAAAGACAGAAGAGAATTGAAACAATCATAATGATTGTCTTGAAGACCTTGTTCTTGGTGATGCAATCCTGGATGATCACAGCATCAAGATAAAATATATCCCAAATGGATATTTTCTCTGGTGCTACTATAATCTTAATTATATAAATTATATTTTCCTATAGATTTTTCTTTGATCTTATAGAGCTAGACAGAAGTTGCAGAAGAAGGTTGTTTCTTTTTGTATTTTTCAGAATATAGGTATTACAATGAATAAATAACAATAAATGATAAAATAGAAGTGATAGAAATTATTTGCAGCAATACATACTAATTTGGAAATGATTTTAAAATCGTACCAGCAAAGTCTGATTTATTTCATAATAGTACCAATACAGATGTACTTCAAACAAAGTTAATGCCAGCTGAACATGGGAACCAACTATAGCCAAACAAGTTTAAATGATAAAGCCCAAGCTGCTATAATAAAACAACTTCAGTCCACTGCAAATAAACATCCCAAAATTCCTCACATGAGTTGGTGCAAGGAACACCAGGCTGAACCAAAGTGATCACCTTCCCTAAAACTCCATTGCCTACAAAGTGTGACTACAATATTAGAAATCAATCCTCTGCCTTGATCAAACTGTATGCATAAGAACCTTCAAATATGATCTTTTTGAGGGCTATGTCCCAAAAAATTTGCTCTCAACATTAGGGTTTGTGTCTTAGGTGAGGAGTGCTCTTCCAAAGAAATGGCATCCAAAATAGATCGACAAAATGATAAAAGATACTCACCTTTAGGTTTCCTTCTCCTTATATCCCCTGTCCAAAGTAATTCGAACCCTAAAATAACCCTAAAGTGGAATTCATTTGAACTTTATAATATAACATTATTTTCCACAATAAAGTCATCCAAATAGAAAGAAATCATTACTTTATTAATGAAAAATATCTCCAAGCATCAAATAGGTCCCAGTAAGTGATAATCAAATAGTAGAGATTGAGCTCTTTCCAATGAGCTATTACACATAGGCAAATCAATCTAGATGGACTCAAAAAACTCCTTATTACTCCAAAATGGCTAAATACTTAGCCTTATTTAAATTATTAAAATGCTAACTTTAGAGAATATTTAAATATATTAAAATATTTCCCAAGTAGCCAAAGAACAACCCAAACACCCCCAAAACATGAAACTAAGTTTGTCACCTACCTGTGACTAATGTTGAACAACCTGGGCCAACTGGCAGTCTCACCCTCAAATCTAGGGATACTCCCAAGAAATGGGGAACACAACCAAATCTCCTCAAATTGAGATCAGGGGGTGATCTCATAGAACCTCAACTCTGGAAAATGTCACAACCTCCTAAAAGGTAGGAATCTTCTCCTACAATCAAGGAACTACCTCCTAAAAAGTAGGAGATTGACTCTTTCACTCTAAAACTGAGTACTAATGAATCCCCTCTGTTGTGTGCATCTTCAAAGTGTGTGTCTGTGAAGTGGGAGTTCTTCCTAGAAATTAGGAGATGCATCCAATGTCTCTAAAATGTCCTCAGTGGTCTCTGGAAGCCTCTTAGACAACTCCCAATCAGTCCCTAAAATTAGGGATCCATCCTAAATTTTAGAAACCTGTTGTTGACTGCCCAAACTGGCCTGAAAAGCTCATGTCTGGGTCTATATTCCCTATATGAGTCCCCCTACACACTCTATTGGCCTATGGGAACTCCAGTAGTAGGCCAATCCATGAATAAATGTCTGCCATCCTAGAAAGGGGACATTACACAGGAGTTCCTATTCTTTGTGCCACTGCATTTACCTTGATAACCATGGTTTTGCATCTTTTGCTAGCCTTTGACTTCTTTCATGAATTGTCCATTGTCAATTGAAATCTTGATGTGATCAATTTTTTTTCTCATTCAAGTTGTCATGAATTTTCCTTTGTAGATTGGCACATTCTGGAGTCTCTAACACTTTGAAGACCTTCTTGATGATGTTCAGATGTAAACTCAAAACAACTTTCCAACAAGCATCTGAAAAAAAAATTTGAAACAAAGTTCTTGGCGCATTCCATCACAAACTCAGGTTCTCAAACAACTATTGGAAAAATGGAGACCAAATGAATTACCACTTTTTTGATTCGAAGCACACCTTCTTTACTGGATGTCTTCATTCTTTATAGAAGTTATGGCATATCTTGACTTGCTACAACATGAAAGTTTCAATGGGATTGAATCCATCAACTCAAGATATGGATTCTGACTCCATGGGAATATTGGCAAAATGGATCTCTGAGGAACAATATATTCGGAGTATTGATTAGATACTCATGGAACATATGCAATGAGACTTAGGAAGATGGATGGCATGTAAGTGTATATGGGAAAATGATGAGATTACATGTAATCATGGATGGAGAATGAGCTTACATGTAATCGAATGTAGAAGTGTAATTGCATATGAAAGGAATGGATGCAATGTGTCTTGTGATGATGAGAAAATGAGGCAAAGTGAGCTCTTATAGATATCTTTGAGGAAAGATGAAGTCCAAGTACATGGGAATGCATGCACATGACATTTTTTTAGAACTCTTTAAGAGTAACTATCAATCAAAATCGGGTTCTCTAGATGCAATTATATGTAAAAGAATTTTCATGTAATCATGACATGCGATTGGGTGCAGAGAGTGAGATGCATGAAAGTGGGAATGGAGAATGAGATTACATATAAATGTGAATGATGGATGGAAATACATGTAATCACATGTGAAGAGTGAGATGTGAAGCGTTATGATATGTAATGATGGAAGTGGAATGAAACGATGCTCTTGTTCTTGGGAAAGACCTTGCAGTTTCTTCAAAATGAAGATAAACATAAATGCAAACAACAAAAACACAAAAACAAACACAAAAGAAAAACGTACCTTTGGCAAAAGACTCAAACATGTCAACAAGCAAGCTACTTCAATATCCAAATTCGAATTTGGAGTTCAGGGAAAAACCAAAAACATGAAAATGAACCATTTCATCATTTTTAAAGGGAAAATGCAATTTTCATGGCATCTAAATCAACAAGTGTGAAGCATCAAGCTAAAACATGAATAAAATCAGCAAGATAAGCATGAATTTAATTAGCAAGAAGGAAAATGTCCACATACTTGATGATTGTGTGCCTAAAAATGAAGGAGAAAGAAACTCCAATGTTGAAAATCTCTCAAACAAACATGGACTTCTTCAACCTTGCAATGATGAATTTGAAATGAGCATCTAAGGAGGTGTTTTCCATGTATGTGCCCAAAAATGTGATTAATAAATACCAAAACAAAAAATGTTTTCAGCAAAATGCAAGAAAGGAAACTCGTTTTTGTCAAAAACGTGGTTCCAAAAGGGCATTACATGGATTGATTTTCACCTTAGAATGTAAAAATGTGCCCTCCAATGTCATCTGGAATGGTTCAAACTCCAAAATGAGTCCTTATTTTGCCAAAACGTGAATTTTGAAGGCCCAAATCTAGGCATTTTTTGGCTCCAAATGGAGCTGAAATAAAAAAGTTTTTAGCACGAATGAGGTTGCCAAATGCATGGGAAAACATGAGGATGCAAAAACGCCTCTTAAGGGAAAGATTTCAAGTCATTCCATGGAAGAATATAATAGAAATCACCAAAAACGGCTTCTTGATGGCCAATGAGATAAACATTTTTTCCCTAGGAGCCAAAAATGGGTTCTTAAGAGGCCAATGCATGGATTTAATGTCAAAATGTACTCTCTAGTTGCTATTACATATTTAAAAATATGCATTTGGCCTTTCCAAGACAAAACACACTCTTGGAGTGCATATACACATTTTAAAAATATGCATCTTGAGCAAAAATGAGTTCTCAAGATGCATATGCATATTTTGAAACACGCACATGTGCTTTCCCATGTTGGACGCACTCTTGGAGTGCTCATGCATATTTTGAAAATGTGTTTTATGTGTAGCTCATTCTTGAGAGGTCATTGTATATTTTGAATAAGAGCCATTAAAATGCCTTTAGTTCAAAAGCTCGCTCTCTAGATGCATTTGCATGTTTTAAAAATATGCAATTGGGTCCTAGAGAATGAGATGCATAACTTAAGTGACTTAAATAAGCACATGGAAATTTAATTTTTGATATAATACTACTTAAATGGCCATAAATAATATTTACACTATCATATTAAAAATATAATGTGCAAATATCATTTTAAAAGTAATATTTACAAGAACATTTGATTTTAAAATAAAAAAGTAAATCAAACTATATAGTTAATATAGTCACTTAAGTGAAAAATTAAAAAGCAACTCAACTTAAAAATTTAACATAAAATGCACTATAGCTACTTGAAGTGAAAAATCTAAATGATAAAGTAACTTAAAAATATAACATAAAATGAATTCATGATTATTTTTTCAAAAAGTGAATAACAACTTAAAAATGTAACATAATATTTTTAATTCGTGCAATTGCATCTAAAAGGTCCACTTTTTGGGCACTACATTGGTCATATCATGATTAAGCCCTACGATAGATCAAATCAAAGGGAAAATCGAAAGCAATGACTTGAGCAAAACCAAAGCACTAAAAACCAACAAGCACACACTAAAAAATGAAAAAAAGGACTTTGAAGACCTCAAAAATCAAGCATAGGCTTGACAAATAGAAAAACGAAAAAGACTTGACGAAAGTCTTTAGTAAAAGAGTCCATTATATTAATTGGTACTGATTGGTTGATCAATACTAACCAATTACATAACGAATTAGACTTAGAGAAATGTAAAACTAATTTTTAAAAAAATCATACTGTTACCTATATTTTGTGGTGACAAAATGTAGGACAACACTCTTGATGATGAACATGCTAGTACTGATGATGAATATATTGATATGGATTTATGATTTGCCTAACATGCTTTCTACGCAACTTCTAGTGACAAGCATAGTGACTCACACCAGATTCCTTTCTTGGAGCTGGTTGTGATTCCTACTATGTCGGATGTCTTTCCTCTCACGAGTTGTCATCCTTCCCCTAGCATTTCAAATTGAGATAGGGAATGCATGTGGAACGCCTGAAGTGGACTTCCTTTAACATGCTAGTATTTTTGTTTTCATGTTGTGCTTTCCCTCATGTTGTGTTGTTTGTTATATGTTTTGTGTAAATTTCTTTAGACGATCCTTGTTGCTTTGTTAGCACAAGAGGATAAAGTAATCGAACTTATCCTATACATTCTTCTATTTGTATCTCCCTTCTTTTGTGTTGTTATATGTTGTGTTGTACATGTGTTCTTATTGATATCAATGATCTTGTGTAGTCTTCTTGGTTGCTTATGATATGGTAGAACCAATTCTTTTTGGTCTCCATGTTATTGGCCCAAAAGGACTCTTCTTCGTAACTCTTGTGTGTCTTTTCCCTCTATTGTGCTATAGTTCTACTTCTTTTGGGGAATGATGATATTTTATACTTGATATAATATTGCATATAATCATATAATCATACTGATCCAGAAAGTTGGTAGATCCCTTTGTGCTCTCTTTTTCTATTGCGTGTTCATTTCCCTTGATATGTTCTTCCTCTTGGCATGTGCTCCGCTTATCTCCATTAAGCCATTGCTCCCATTAAGGTGTTTGCAATCACTTTAAGGTGGAGGAATGCACTCCGCTTGTCTCCTTTTTTAATCATAGAGTAGCAAGCATAGATTTTGAACATGGCTTAGAGTTCTTTAGCCATGTACGCTTGGTATGACTTTTGAGTTATCTTCATATATATATATATTGTTGCTTCATCTCTTTCTCTCTCTCCTTTTGTACACTATCAATTTCCTGGAACTATTGACAATTCCTAGGGCTTGGTCTCCTTGGATCTCTCTCACACGACTGTACAGTTTCCCTAACACAGGTTGTTCCAGATCGGTGAGACCCTGCAGGGGAACTTTTTGCCAGCGACACTCCTCTCGTGGCACTCAGCTTCATCACAGAGCTTCTGGTAGCCACATAGATCAGTCACTGCTGGACCTTTTCCCTGTAAAGACGGATACCTAATCTTTTTCGTGATGTTTCCTGCTTTCTTCTTCTTTTGTTGTGCTTGTTCTTTTTTGGACACCGTTTGGTGCTCCGTTTCTCTGCTTTTTCCTTGTTGCAAGCTTCCAATCCCATAGACCCACGTTGTGGTCTTTTGGTGGACATTAATAAATTTATGTTATCTTATCTTATCTTATCTCTAAACTCCTAACAGTTTGGGAGGCATGATCCTTGCTTCGATCCTTCTTTGGACTATTGATAGTCTAGGAAGCATGATCTTATTTGTTATCCCTTAAGGACACACACATACTTGTGCCTGGGTTATTTTTGTATTCTTCTTTCTAGGACATGAAGTTCCCTTTAAGTCTAGATCATTTGATGGATTGGCTAGCATGCCACACACACCTGCTAGATCATTTAATGTCATCTCCTTTAGAGACCTTCCCCCCCATTTTCTCTTTTTGTTTTTCCTACGTAGTTCACAATATGGAATACAAACCTTATTGGGCAAATAACTACACCCCTTTTGTAGTGCTATCTCACTTATTCTGATATTGGCTATGATAAAGACTCAATTTTTTTGGGGGCTTGATGATTTTTTTGTTCGCTAAGTCATGATTAGGTCATCTCTTTGCTTTTGATCTACTTTACCGTGGGTTTGATGCAACTCATACTCTTGTTAAAGTGGGGGCTAAATGTATGGTCTTAAAATGGACACACTTGTCTTTTAAGATCTTTTAGCATCTATCTCATAGTGACTTCCCTAACCATGGATGGATATGTGCTTGATGCTCTCTTTCTCATGTTTTATTCCACCTTTTCCTAAAAAAATTTGTAGTCATCCTTAGCATTCTAAGGCTTATCTATCCCCTCTCTGTGAACACGTAGTCCAGAAGATTACATGGCTCGAGGCCTAAAAACTCTCAAGGTTTCAAATTGTTAACTCTCACTCTCCAGTTGACCTATATTGTTTTGCCTCCCGAAAACTAGTATTTAAGAAGGTTTGGAGGCTTCATTTTCATATCACACATACATGCAAGCTACACTTACCCTTTGCAACCAAGGCATTGAAGCATTCAAGGCATTAAAGCATTTCAAGCATTCAAGCAAAGGAGTTTTCATCAAGCATTGAAGGATTCTTTATGAGCATTTCATCTTCAAGAGCTAGCGTATTGTTGACCATCAAGGAAGGAGATCTACATTGAGGCATTCATCAACTTCTTCATTGATGCACATTTACATCCATGGCTCAATTACATGGTTATAGTATATCAATAGCAACTTGTGGAGATATCCTTCATTATCATATCAAATTCAACATCTACAACATACAACAAGACAAAATTGTTATTGACAAGGGTTTTTACAAGCAAGGTGAATACTTAGATTTATCTTGTTTATCTTACTTACGTTTACATTTTCTAATTTAAGGTTAATTCCTCAATCTAGGGCTTGACCAAGGCAAGCCCTCATCCACCAAACAACAAAAACCTTTGCTTTATGTGTACTAGAGCAGGATAGTGAACTTGTGATTCCAAGTCTGGGAATAACTCTTTGAAAGATTTATGAGGAATCGAGGTCGACCTCATTACAGTGCCCCGAGAACACGATGACATTGCAAGGATCATTATAGAACAATTACTGCCAGGTTGACATGTTCCTTTCTGTGACCTGTTCCTTTCTCCTTGGCCAAAAAATCAGTTTCTAAATTTTTCTAGGATTTTCATTCTATTCAGTGATCTACAACCAGATCTTCAGTTGCAGGTCTGGATCCACACTTTTCACAACCAAAATACAACTTCCTCTACATATTTCAAGGTGAATCTTTAATCTTTCATTTTCATTCATAATTTTAGCATAATTATGTATCTTAATTAGGCTGATTACATACACTTAACATTTCGATCTGCATTACTTAATCAATTAGTTCAATTTTGCATATTCAATATCACACACGAGCCAAAAGAGAGTATTTCCCCTTTATTACATTTCTTCCCATAGTTCAAATTCAGTATTGATTGTTGATGTTTGGTAATGTGTGTATATATATATATTAATCTCTTATATAACAATAAACTTATATCGTTACATATGAGATATAAGTTTATTGTTATATAAGAGAAACATACATACATACATACATATATACATACACACACACACACATATACATATATATGCTATTATATTAATTATTAAATTAACGAATAGACATGTACCATGAAAGATCATCTCTTCATAGTTTAAAATCATTCTAACTATAAGAGGTTGTTGCCATTTGGAAAATACATACCAAAACATTATGGCAATGCTACTACATTTGCAACAATCTCAGAAAAACATCATCGACTTCTATTCCTTTCAAACCTTGCTAAACTAAATTGAGTTTAAAAAAGAATCATTTTTGCCGATTCTCCCTTTCCCTACACATACACTTTGAATGTTTTAGTACGTGAAGTGAAGACCCACATCATATTAAAATGCTTCCATTTCACCACTCAATAGAACTATTATTAAAGGAATTTAATATATTGTTTTTTGTCTCTTATTGTTTCCTTAGAAGGCATGGAAATCTAAAATCTCTTTCTACAATCATATATATTGGGTTAATCAAAATTCTTAACACTTATGGAGGGGGAGCTCTCAGGTACAAAATTTTCGAGAGTAAGCTCGTAGGAACACTAATGCTCTGGTTGGAAACTGTATTTCTTCCTATACATTCAAAGAGGCAATAATTAACAAAGTAGAGGAGTAAGACCATGACACAATGTAAGGTTAAATAATTAAGTAAATAGAATAACCAAAAGAACAAAAGAAAAATGCACAGGACCTCACCATTTTTACTTTGGGAAACTTATCGGTACACTGATATGGTCCTTTCGCTGGAGTAGTCATATTATGGGACGAGATGTTAAGGAGAATCTACACAAAGGGTGTGACAACTACATCTGATTAAAATGTGTTATAGCGTTACTGGGGTCATTGAGAATAAGGTAGGCAAAATATTTTTAATTGCTGCTCATTTATCTGAGACTGACTCTGTCAAAAATGAGAAATGACTGCAAGCTGTTTTCCCATTTTGTATTCTAATTCTGCACCTTTGCAGGGATAAACGTACTGCTCGATGCAATCCATCACAGCCACTAGTTTGCTTTGTACGCTCAGTGGCATATGCACTGAGTATCCAAATTATTTAAAATCCAAAAGATAACACAACTTCATCTTGTTTTGCAACCTGAAACATTAGCTTACCATAGCAGCCTTGAAATCCCATTATATTAGATGAGACAGGTTTCATAAAGGCACGTGCTTTACAAGATAACGGATCTTTGTTTATCAGTTGGAATCATTTGAGTTGCCATAATTTTATGGATTGTGCATAGAAATTTCGCTTTTAGTTTGAGGAAGCTTTATTGCCACTTTTGCTTCAAATGCAATTCCTCATTTTGCTGTATTCAATATTCACTATCCTTTCAGACATAATTACATCTCTTGTCCTTGCCAAATGAGAACTTGAAATTGGTTTGAATGGGACAGTGTTTTTTTTGTTAACAAAGGCATTGTCTTACATTGCTTCTCATTTTCATCTGTTTCATTTTGTTGGGAAGTCGCTCAAGCAAAATTATTGTCCATTTAAGAGCTTGATTTTGGCACTGCATTGTATGATCCAATGTTCTTTGTTTATATGGGTGTAATCAAAATATTGCTCTTTAATCAACTGTGCTTTAATTCAAAAACATACACAGCTGATTCCAGAAGCAATCTTTAGAATACCACTGCGGAAACCTAATGTCAACTATTGTATGGGTGTGCTCTGCAGTGGTGTTGCTTTTCTCATATTAAGATGTTATAATATGCATGACAATCTTACATTTGAAGGGAATTTCCTTGCATTCAACTAACCTCTTCCAAAATATTTCTTGTGATTCATAATTTGGTTCAATGAACTAGTTTCCAAAGTTCATAGAATTTTAGAGTCTTCTCCACATCCTTGACCTAAGTAACAACTTAAAAAACTGATGCAACCCTGAAGCCCTCCCTATCCATCCATGTTAAGATACAACAGAACTTTAATAGAATAATTACAATGAAAAGAAAACTTGCCCACAATTTGATTCCATTTTATGGGCATCATTTCTGAATTCAATGGCAGACTTTAACAGTCCACAATTCTCACAATTATTTATAGTGAACTCAATCATATCAGTAAAGTTTTATATGGAGGATGTAGAGATACCAGTGCCTCTGAAGCTAGATCTTTGCAAACATTACGAACAACTTAGAAATCTACAGCATAAGGTAAATACGATAAATTGCCAGATTGCATGTGATCTGTATATCTACATAATTCGAAGTTAACAAAGTAAATAAGAAAGAGCCTTTCTTCATAAACAGTCTCCTTCAGTTATGGAACAAATCCAAATTTGAGTAAACAAATAAATGAATACTATAGTGGCTTATTAAACTGCTCTTGACCTCCTTCAGAAGTTCCAGTTTTGGCTAATAATAGATAAATAGAAATATGGAAAGCCTGTGGATTGTTGTTCCAGTAATTACGATCCTATAACAGAATACTGAGATAATCTTGTAGGCGCTTCTCCAACTCTTTGTACTTGCAATTTTAATTTATCAGCATAAACATATATTCCTCAAATACATGAGAATGGACTACTTGTATTTATCCATGATTCGCCTTGCCTCCTCTAGTGATTCATCACTCGTACCATCTTCCTCTTCAATTGTGCGCCTTGGGCCTTCATTCTTATTCAAATATATAAATGCTAAATAGATAACTCCAATGACAGCCTGTATTAAGCAACAACTAAGTGCATTTATTATGGGCTAAAAACATTTTTGTCAAGAATAAATGAAATATTAAAGATAACCTGCCCCATTTTTCAATTGCAAAATATGCATAAAAATTGAATTACAACATTTAATAACTTGCAATTCCTTATCTTCTTATTATGGTGCAAACATTACATAGGAATTCAATGAAACAAACATCTTAATCGTGGGAAGTTTTTCAGTCCCCCAAACTGCATACTGCATGTTTAGAGAAACTTTAAGCCTTCCCTGTGGATTTGGCCTATTTATATTAGGGGCCGTTTCTTAAGAAAAGCATAATACAACAGAAACAGTGTTGAAATTTTAGTAAGGAAGATTTTCTGAAGCTACATTAACTAAAAATATATCGGACTTACTAACACATTTTTTGTCAAGAGACTTGTTGCCACTTTGGTTGTCCTGTTATTCATATACTACTTATTACAGTACTTGGTTGGGCTCGAATAGAGCCACTGTGTTACCATTGTCATAATTTAAATGTCTTTAGAACTGTAAATCTTACAGTTCAACAACTACGAACATCATGTCACTTTAAAACCATAAAATGCTGGAATCCTAAAATCTGGCAAAGTCTGAACTTAAGAGGTCATCCAGAACTGTCTTCTTTGTTACAAATCCCAAATGTCTGAAACCACTCCCAAACTTGTGGACAAATATTTATCAGGCTTACCTGGGAATGCATCCTTGGATCTATTTGACCCATCCTTGTTTCAGGAACATCCTAGAGATGTGGGGATGCCTTGGGGATGTCCCAGAGCCATCCTCTTTGCTTGGGAAGCTGCCAGAGACATCCCCAGCATGAAGCCCCATTTTAAAAAAACACATTTCTTTCCAATTTTGTAAGTGGACCTCCACTACCAAGCTTGCCTTAAAGGAGGAACAGAGCTTTATTTAAACATTTGTTTGCGAATTAAAAAACTAGAGGAGTGGCAGGGTTTGAAAGGAGAACTTTTGAGCAGAATTAGGAGGAACCAGCTGCGAAAGAGATTCAATCTCGGGAAAGACTGAGATTTCTTCAGGTTAAGCCATTTATTCTTTTATTTGTTTATTTATTTATTTATTTATTTCAAAACTTGAAGCATAAAATGTCTGACCTTTCTTTTCTTTTCTTTTTTTCAGTTTAAAGTTTCATTAAATCTCAAAAAACATGAGTGGCAGTTAGAATGGCAGTTAGAATACTTAAGTGGAAGAAAATAGGAGTGTTGAAGGTTGTAGTGGACAGTAATCAAATCCATTTAATTTGCCCTTCAAAAACCTTCAAACAAAGGGCCCCTTCAACAAAAATAAATACTTATTTTTCCAATTTGTTACACCTGTGGATATAGAGAGAAAAAAACACTAGGAGGGCGTAGGATGTGGCTTTTTCATATCTGCAAGAAATACTTTAGACGCAGTTACACAAGGGTACAGTCTCATGTTTTGGGGTGTTATATACATGGAGTTAAAGTTTGAATAGAAATAAAAGAACATTACAGGATAGAGTATCATAGATCGGACATGGAAGCAGAAATGAGGACTCAGCGTGTGACAATGCCGACAAGTTCTTTTGCAAGTGGACAATCATCAATGCTTATGAAATCCATAGTTGGCAGTAAAGTTTCCAAAAAGGAAAGACTTGGACTAATGGTGGTCAAAAGCCGGCAGTAGTAGAAGCTATGTTTAATGAGCAAGTATGAGATGCAAAAAGAGTCTTCCATTGCCAAATTCATTTTAAATCGTGTCATCCCATGACATGTGGCCCGTTCCTCTTATTTCAAACAAATGATCAGAGATGTAGCCTCTATGAATCCCTAAATGATACCCGCTAGAGATCATAAGATATGCACTACCCTCCCAAACAAATAGTATTCCAGGGTTAATTTGCTAACAGAGAATACGTGGCAAACTTGAGTCAGAGCTGGTGGTCCTATTGTCACGGATGGGTGGACTGATATTAGACATCTTGCCACTCAATAATATCAGTCACATGCCCTGTCTGCTCTTATCTTCAAGAAGTAGTTGATCATTTAGGGAAGCATAAGAATGCAGACTTCTAGTTTAGCTTTTTTAGAGATCCCATAGAGGGAGTTCGACCCGGTGACCAATTCAGAATGTGTCTACAAATTGGCCGGTTTGATGGAGGGTGCTTACAAGCTCATCTTTCAGACCCCACGTTGTGTTCATGCATTGAACAAGGGATTGAAAGACATAGGGCAATAGAGTGATGAAGCAAGTGGTCATAGAAGCTAGAGACATTCAAATGTTCATTTGCAACTACCACACTCGCTCTCTTCAAGACATTTTCAAAGGAGTTCCTCAGTCCTATTGAAACACGGTATGACATTTACTTCATTTTATTAAAAAGGATGCTTAGGAGAGATGATGGCCAAGAGGGATGATATCTGTTATTGGGCCTTGGCTAGAGGATTGTCTTTACACACCCTAATATGCTCCTTATCCTAGCTCTCCTATGGTTAAACTCCAATAAATTAAATATATATCTTACTATTAAATTAATGCTACTAACCCTAGTTGGAAAGATCTATGCTTTTAATGTCTCTTATAAGGAACATCCATTTTGCGGATAATGTTTCAAATTTCAATGACTTCCTAACATTTTGCAGGATTTGAACTAGGTCCATGAAGTTACTAATTATATTCCACTTCTTGTTCTACTTGGAATATTTAATTTAGGGAAGAGATTAGGCATTTGCAAAAGGGGGCATTACACATACCGATATATTGTACCCACACATCCAACTCTTGATTCAAATTCTGATTCTGCAACCTAGCTATATATCTATATGCCATAAATGCCCTTAAATTTAAAAAAGGAAGTATGTCTCCTTTTCTATATTCTTTACATTTTTTAATCCTATTTTTTCCTATTTTTCTTTTAAAAAATTATATATCTTATACTTTCTGTTTGCTAACTTTTTCCCCAAATGATTTTTTGTCCATGGTCATACTTATTGTCTTGCACATCATCTTTCGTTAACAATTTGCATGCCCATTTGTGTACACTTATCAGTGTATCACCTACTTATATTTACATTTAGCGTCTTATATTGTGATACAACACCCAGCTTAGCTACCTACTCAATTTCCTTAAGCGTCAGCCAATAGAGACATTCTACCTTTCTCTATTTCGTAGTTCATTCAAAAGAGATCACATCCTGATTTATCCAGATAGCACGAGCAAATTATCACAATTAAGTTTGAAGTCATGCAATTCAATTAAGTGGGGACTTTGGCATTGTTCTGTTGAAAAATGAATTTCATGAGTTGCTTCAAAATGATAAAGAGAATTATTTAGCAAGATTCCATAAAACAGTTGATTAATACTATTTCTCAGCCAATTTCCTTGAGAATTGATGAGGATGGCCTCTTGCTTGACTAACATATGGTGTTGCATATAGTGCTAAAGTGGCAAATATTATATTGACGTATCAATTAAGCCCACAAGGAGCACATTTAATCTTCATACTAGTACATGACAAAGTGAATTGAGCAAAAACAAGCCAGATTGAGAGATAAACAAGTGGTTAACCATGCAAGAGTCTTTTAATGCAAACTCGCCCCACTAAGGATAAGACAGGTCAGGAATGATTCAAAGGTAACAGTCACAGTAAGATGATTTAAATATGAAATTGTATTAACCTGTCATGGTTCCTAAATATCATGTTTTCTCTTACGTATGAATTATTACCACTCACAGGAAACAGTTTAATCTGTCCTTTCACTTAGAAGTGAAATATATCTGATAGTTCGAATTGATCATGCAAGAAAAAGTAATATGATACTCCTTAAAAGGAAATGGTATATTGTATGATTTTTTACTCTCTGATCTTTAAGTAGGACAGGTTGCATAAAGGTTAAAGTTAGAAAATGTTCTGTTCAAGTTAATGTTGTATAGTATTTCAATGCAGTAAATTTATTTTAAGAACAGAAGTGTTTACAGTACAAAATAAAAAATCAACAACATTTAAAGCATTTAATACCACAAACCATAAAAATAGCTAGCTTATTACTTTCACAGAACTGTGAAAATGACATATTAAGCCAGTGGCATACCAGAATAAAAAATGCCGTTGATAAGACTGACTTTAATACAAATGCAATCACCATAAAACTACCAATTGCCACACCAACTCGAGCCACAGGTCTTGGCACTGATTCCTACATCAGAAGTTATAAATCAATCATATGTATTAAGAATCAAGGTATCAATGAGATTCATGTATTAAATCCAAGATACATTATTAATGAGGAAAAAGTTAGATAAATTAAAAGTATGATGTAATCCATATATAAATTCATGTACCGAAGTATAAAAAATTAAAGACATCTCCACGAACTAGTACTTACAGGAACAAGTTTACTTCCTGTATCCAATACATCTTTGCTAATTTTCAAAAAAGTCCCAAGCGCTGTCACAAGCAAACAAATGTGGTTAATGGAAACCCAAAATAACATATTAATGATGTGTTAACTCAAGGATTTGAGAATTGTATTGCTGAGAAGGGAGTCCAACTATTAAATACTGCATGAGAAAGATAATAAGAAGGTACAAAAAATCAAGTAGAAACAAAAATAAAAGAAATCAGTCTCAAAAAATGAATACAATGCATTATAAAATTATAAATAAACTATTAAATTCTTTGACCCCTATTGTATGTTATAATTTTTATGACCTTGTCTGCACTTACAGCATAATGGATATTACAGTTCATTGCACCAATATCTTTTCATCTTCTACTTCCACATAATCCTCTTTCTCAGGGTTGTCCTCTCCCTTGTCATTGTTTTGTTGTCCTCTCATTATTTCCTTCTTTACTTCTTAAGGCACACTTCCGTGTTGTCTTTGATTCTTCTTCTGATCCACTTGCAAAGTATTGAACTAACCCTCCAATCTATGTTGGGAGACAAGGATCTCTTTGCCTCTTAATGCATTATCTACATATCAACCTCCTCCTTCAATTTCTTAGGATGTGGCAGTTTTGCTTCAAACGTTTAGTCAAGAGGAACTTATTGGATGCTAGTCTCTTAGTTTGTTTTGCATTAGGGTTGCACTTGCTGCATCCCTTATTTAAAACAAAAACTACTACCTCTTTTGTCATTACATTACCCTCAATTCTATTTCTTACATCCTCCCCTAATCAGAAATTCCTGTGATTATTTTCATCGCTTCTAGGACAATTCTAACAGATGATCTATGTTCATAACATTCCCATGCACTAGACTGACCACCACTTTCAGAACCTTGTCATACATGGTGAAGAATGTAAACCCCAGAATTACATCCAACTTCACCCAAAGACAGTCCTGCCTTCGTCTCTTCCAAACACATTGGTTGGAAAGTTAGATCAAGCTAAACTAATGCACGTCAATCATCCTCAAACATTACACAATCTTTCAATGTTGAATGTGGATGTAGTAGGCCATATCTTCATGGTGCAACTTTGTAGGATACCACCTATTACACATGCTCCTAATCCAGAAAAGGGGCTTAATGTCCTGTTTTAGACATAAGCTGCTTAATTGGCCATTGTGGATGGTTTATGCATGTTCCTTCTCGGCAAAATGACTATTCAACATGCCCTAACCCTAGCCCACCATATTCTTAACTTTCCTATTAATTTCAAATTTCTAAAACCACATTGGATGGTAAAATCCAATGCAAACACTTCACAAATGAAGCACCATTGCCACTTTTTACAGAAACAAGTAATTAATGTTGTTTTGCTTTACTTAGTTCAAATATAATATCTAGTTCTCAAGTACGAAAGATAAATAGTAATATAGCTCTTCTCCGAACTTAATATGGATCAATAAAAAATGAGTGTTTCTAAAAGTAGATCAAACCTGTCAACCAGAATACTGGTGCGAGAAGTTAGTACCAGACAAAGGTGTGGAGAATAGTTTCTATTACTTAGGATGCCACATTTCAAATAAGTGATATGCATTGCAAATGGCAAGAAAGAGAAGGCATGCCAATAGCTGAGCAAAATACATGTTAGAATTTATCAGACAATAATTAATCATTTCTTTTACAACTACATGGTGTTTGGTTTTACCAGAAACAAGCTTTCGAGCCAGAGAAAAGAGCTTCAATGTTGAGGTTAAGTATTCACCATGTTTCCTAGCTTGCCAAAAGCCCCAAGCATAGATGAAAGTCCCTTTGTTTTGAACCTTCAAACAAATGCAACTGGCAAGTATAAGGCCAGTTTCCTCAACCCATGCCACAATCCATCTGAGAGGACAAGCATGCAATTTGAATAAGCATTGGTAAGGCACATTGAGGAAAATAACTTGAGTTTAAACTTTAATGAAATTTTATCTCTTGTGATATGCATAATGCCACATCATCAACTTTAGGCTTGCTTTTTTCTTTTGAAGTAGCAATATTTATTATTAACAGTGCCAATTTTTTAAAAGGTAATATTAATTTATAATATTATGTTTCTTTATTACACTGGTATTAATATCAAATTTTCATGTTATGTATTTCACATTAAAATCTATTTCTTTGCAATAATACTAAGAAAACGTTATTTGCACTCTCATGGTGGTTCCCAATAGTTTAGGCCTGTTTCATGGAATATCAATATACCACTACATATCAATCAAGTAGCACCTTCTTTGTGAAACTTCGCTCATGATCCAATGCTGGTATGAGCTCTCTCAATTACTAATTAGCCTAAATTTCTATAAAGAATTATTCTTGTACAATTGTATATACCCACCATTCATAAAATATTAAATAATATAATTATTTAATATCCAAACTAATAATTCTTAATTGTATTCATACATGCAACCTATCTATATGAGTCTTAAGCATCTGGGCTCATAAATCCATCATCACAATTTACCTTCACAAGCTAGAAGTCTACAACTTTTTTCCTTAATGACATTCTCTCTCCATCTCAATCAAATAGAGCACATAAGTAGTTGTCGTCATCATTAAAATCATTCACTCGTTTGTCACACTAGTGAAAAAGAACACAGAAGTAGTCATCATCATCATAATCATTCTTATTTGTTCTAGAAGTAGTAACTAATCAAATTGTCTTTCTTAATTACTTGATATTAAAAAATGAATGCAATAATTCAATATTAAGCTAGGATAACTGAATGAGATCTGACATTGGTTTCTAGAGCTATTATGGTACCATAACATCCTATTAAATACATCATACAAACTACATTCCAAGGCATCCAATATAGAGAGAATACAAGTGTGAAGGTGACTTGTAGATGAAACTACAAGAGATGGGTGTCTAAAACCACTCGGCACATTTTTCCACCACCTCTGAGCATGCAAATGACACTTGTACAAGATTCTTTGACTCCTCATTCAAACCTCCAAACTTGAGCACCTGATTTTTGCCATAAATAGGTATGACAAATTCTCTTACATTACACCTCTCATAGATCTATCATAATTGACAACACTTATAGTATCACTGTTTTGGTAAATGATTGAATGAATGATCAAATGATCATATATAAATGTATAAAAGATGATGTTTCTATGAAGAAACAATCGTAAATTAGAAAATTTCTATATTTACAAAAGTTACAATATTGACCACTAAATAAGATATAATAAAGATATTATTCTAATAACCAACCTTAATGATCAATCTATCAACTATAAAAAGTTACCCCCTGAATTATACAAACATGTCCAAGCTCAGAGACTTGGTGAGTATCTGTTGTCTGATCCACAGCCAAAACATATAGCAATTGAACATATCTGTCTTCAACCTGTTGTTGAATGAAATGACAATGAAGGTCAACATGCTTGGTTCTCTTGTGGAAGACCAAATCCTTGACCAATTTGAATACCCCTTGATTGTCACATTAAATGAGAGTAGGATCTACTTGAGACATCTACATGTCAGAAAGCATCCTTCGGAGCCAAACTGCCTCACAGGTTACCTAACTTTCTTTGATACTCATCTTATGTCAACGAAAGAGTCGTTACTTCTTGCTTCTTGCTAGTCCATGTGACTGCACCAGATCCTAAACTAAAACCATACCTAGATGTTAAGTTTTTGTCATCATTGGAACTTACCTGATCTAAGTCTGTAAGTACAGAAGACCAAAATTAGAAGTGCCCTTCACATAACGCAGCACACACTTCGCTGCTGCCCAATGATCAACCTTGGCAGTTGTTATTAATCCTAAAATGTGGCTCACTGCAAAACTGAGATCAGACCTAGTGGTAGTAAGGTAGATGAGACTGCCCACCAATTGCTTGAATGTTGAATCATTCACCACAGGTGAATCCAATTTGGTTGTCAACTTCAGCCCTTTCTCTATTGGCTTGGATGCAGATTTACAGTCTTGCATCCAAAACTTGTCCAACAAACTGTGGGCATACTTAGACTAAGGAAGATACTACCTTCAGTTTCTCAAACTTCAATACCTAAACAATAGTGCAGAAGTCCCAAGTTTGTCATGTCAAAGGATTGACACAAACTTTGTTTGATCTGATCAATCAAAAATGTAGAACTGTCAATGATAATCAGGACATCAATATGGACAACAAGAATCTTTCTACCAATGTTTTTGACATGGAGATTAGAGTTAGATGGAATCCTCTGAAAACCATTATCTGTAAGGTACTTGCCAATTTTGATGTACCAAGCCCGAGGAGCCAGTTTCGGGCCATAGAGTGCTTTCACCAGTATGCACACTTGATGTTCTTTTCCACCAAACTTGGAAAAGGAGGCTACTTTATGTAGACTTCTTCCAACAACTCACCATTGAGGAAGGCACTCTTAACATCCATCTAATGGACTTTCCAACTAAACTGAGCTGCTATGACAAGGACGATTTGTATGGTACCCATTTTGGTTGCAGGGGTAAGAGTCTCCTAATAGTCAATGTGTGAGAACACCCTATCAATGAGATGAGCTCTGTACTTGTCAAGAGTTTTGTCAGCTTTGTAGTTAACTTTACAGACCAATTTGCAACTAATGGGTTTCTTCCCTGGAAGGGAGATCAGAAAAAAAACCCCTAGTGTTATTCTTCAAAAGACTGTGATGTTAAGCTTCCATAGCCTTTTCCCACTCAAGAATCCCTTTTGCCTCAGTATATGTTTGAGGCTCAAAAATACTATGAATGTTGACCATGAGAGAGAAGTTGACTATATTTTGTTGCTTGCTCTTACTTTTAGAAACTCTACCCTCGATGAGCTCATCAAGATGAAGATCACTGATGTTCTTAGCCCACCATTTCTGTAAATGTTGATTAAACATATGATCAGACTGGTAAAGTAATGATAATTTTTCAAAGTTGTGGTTTACTGACATTTAATTTGCTTCCAGATGATAATCAGATTAGTGTGGATCGGAATTACAACAATGCTGAAGACTGTATGTCCAGTCTGAATATATATTTTGATTTCTAGTCTGAAGTCGCAGATCTGAAGAGAGAATGCATTTATGAATTTCGGCACATATCCCTTGGTTTTGGTCTATATTTATAATGTTCTAAGGGACATATCATGAGCGGACATGTCCGCTCCTAATATGTCTTCTCATTAAGAGACATACTAATCTGGTGCGATTAAGCAATAAACATAATCCATATAAAAGACCTTTGATCCGCATGTTCTACAATGGATCATTTTCTCAGTCCACTATATTAAGAACATATTTGATCAACACTAGATCAATATTGTGCAGTAGATCATTTACTCGATCACCAAGAGATAATAATCTGGAAGTACAGATTTATGTATACTTAATTTGTATGAATAGTTTTGATTACATGCAAGGATAATTGCTGTGAGAAATTCAAGGCATGATGATTTAGCACAAGGACTATGTGAGTGTGTATGCATGCATGTATATCAGTTCACATAGTGAACTGATATACCATGATGATTTAGCACAAGGACTATGTGAGTGCGTATGCATGCATGTATATCAGTTCACATAGTGAACTGATATACATACATACATGCACATTTGCATACAACCACCATAATCAATTTATCCTTGTATTTGACTAAAGCTATTATATGTCAACGATCCCTCTTAGATAGGGAAGATAACTAAGTATAAATCATTTCAGATATCACCTAACTTGTGATAACAAGGAGTATATAAAACATCAAGTCACATGACATTCTTATATCCTGGTTATGGTATATGCACTAACATCACGTCTCATGATGTCTACCATAACATACCATGCCATGTCCCTAGATATTACGTCACATAATATCTACCATGATTATCTCATAAGGAACATAATCATACAACAGATATCACATCGTGATATCTATCCAAATGTCCAAGAGATACTAACTATCATGACACATATTTCAAGTCACATAATAGTGAACATTGTAAAGTCATCACCTTATAATGTTATATACAAGTGTATATTTTCAGAAAGATCGTCACCTTTCAGTAATGTACACAGGGGGCCCATAAAGTCACAGTCACACATGTGACAAAAGAGTTTACACATTAAACATCTTTAAATATATATATTAGTACAAAGAAAACAATATTGAGACAGCCTTTATCTCAATAAACTACATTTCAACCAACCAAGTTTCTTTCTGAAGTGCTCAACTTTGACCCTGGAGAGAGGCTTGGTGAGAATGTTTGCTGTTTGATCACTTGTACTAATATACTCCAACTGAATCTCATTCTTTTCTACCATATCTCTCACATAGTGGCAAGGAATCTCTATATGCTTAGATTGATCATGGAACATTGGATTCACTGAGAGCTTGATACAACTTTGATTGTCACAGTGGATAGTAGTAGGCTTCAATGGCTCACCCAATAGTCCCAGAATCAACTTTCTGAGCCATACTGCTTCTCTAGCTCCCATAGTGATTGCAATGTGTTTTGCTTCTGTAGAACGTTGTGCAACTGAACACTGTTTCCTATTTATCCAAGAAATCATGGCTGATTCCAAACTGAAGCAACATCCAAATGTGCTTTTTCGATCAATCAAACTCCCTGCCCAATCTGAATCAAAGTATCTATGTAGATCTAGGTCAACTTTCTTATATTTGAGGCCATATCCAATAGTACCCTATAGGTACCTCAATATATGTTTCGCAACAACAAGGTTTATCTCTCATGGTTCACACATAGATTGACTCAAAGCATTCACAACATAGAAAATGTCAAGCCGAGTGTTAACCAAGTACATCAGTAATCCAATAATCTATCTATAAAGAGTAGGATTTGCAAATTTGGATTCTACTGTAGCCTCTTTTAACTTATGCAAGTTGGTTTCCATGGGCGTGGACACTAGTCTACAATTTAACATCCCAAATCTTTTCAAAATATCAATAGTGGATTTTCCTTGATTTAGAAGAATACCATCAAGTTTCTACCAAACTTCCAAACCTGGGAAGTAGTGTAAAATACCCCCCAATCCTTTATGTCAAATTTTGATGCCAGCTCGGCTACATAACAATTACCAACTACATGCTAATCTACCCGTCGACTATTTTATAATTTTACCAACAATAGATCTCAACCTTAATGAGAATGCTGAAATCTTATTAAAAAGATATTTTTCTAAACATAAATATATCTGAATTCATTGATCAATTTTGTTTTCTCCTTGCTCAAGGATGGTTGGAAAATGTTTTATGGCAAGGGCAGAGCAAATTATGTTGACCTTATGGTTGAATACAAAGTATTGTATAGCATAGATATGCTATCAAGAACCAATATTATAGATATTATAGAGGTTTTGCAAAGATGGTATTAGTAGAATCACTGTGATGAAACCTATTTTAATTCTTCTATATACCAAGTGAAACATTAAGTGTAATCAGGTATGTTGTCTTTCTATACTTCAACAATGGTTTTGATACCATTATTAGGAACATGTTGTTCAGAAGGCTTCTAGATGCAAGCTCTAAAGAGATCTTGATATTGCTGGACTAAACTAGTCACTAGCATGGTTGACTAGAGAGTGAACTCAAGCATTGAGTAAGTACTAAAGGGTTGTCATTGATTGCCAACTAGTTAACAAGAAGACTTAAGTGTTGTAAGCAAGTGCAACCACCAGTAGACTGGCATACCGGTCTTGATAGAGATGTTGAGAATGGCAAGCCTATTATAGGTAGTCAAATGTGGAAGTTGGATGGTTGCAATCTAGTCACCCTTTTGACGTGACAAAACTAGGAGGTGGTCTGAAAGTGACGTGACATGCACGCAGAAAGAAGTGATGGAAGCGACAGAAGGATACAGGGACACAAGTCTAGATGTACACTTAAAGGTGAACAAGCAGGCCTACATGAATAGGCACCTATGCATAGGTAGTCATGGGTTTGTGACTATGCCCGTTATGAAATTCAGGGTTTGAAATGAATGATTTGGGCGGGATAAATTTAGGGTTTCGACCCATGGATTGGATGAGTGGATTTGAGGTCACTCGAACTCCATTTTGTTATGATGTTGTCACTAGAATTGTTATTGTTGTGACAAGTGGAGATCTGTGGAGGCGGACCAGAATAGTGAGATTGTAATGTCCCCAGTTTAGATAATTGAAAATTATGGGGCAGTCACTTGAATTACTTAGAATTACCATTTTTGACTTAGCTATGAAGTTATGTAATTGACAAGGATAACCTTTTTATATTGGTGTTTCTGATATAAATCCTTGAAAATAGTGATTAAATGCTGCTCTGATCTTTATTTCTCAAACTATGTACTGATCGTTTTTATACTCTATTTACTTCAGCTTAATTGTTCATTAAGATAGTAGATTTCCTCATTTAATCGATGCATGTCTTCCCTTGTTCACCAATTAGAAATATTTAAACTCTATGTCGTATGTATCTCTGTTTATTATTATTTTGGTATCATAAATAGAAGCTCCATAATGATCGATGCATATCCTTTCTTCCATGATTCATTCAACCCTTTATTGAAAATGGAGATACTGGAGGTAATTCATTACTGGAAATCTACTGACTGTATCACACTGTTTGGCGAATTGAATGATTCCTTACTGATTATAAATGCTATGTTGACAGGATTGCGGAGAGTGTATTGTCCATGATTTCTATTTGATCATTCATTGATTGTGCAGTTTATTCCTTATTTTTTTGATTGTATATTATTATTGACACTCATTCATGTTGCTATGATTTTGAAGCGAAGTCATTGAAATATTCTGAGCGATATCATTGATGTTCGCGACTTTCAAAATGAAAGTTTAATATGCTTCAATCTTCAAGTGGATAGGAACATCATTGGGTGTTGAGATGAAAATTCCATTTATCATATTTAATGTAACCTCTGTGTGTTTCTCTTTCTTGAATATGTACAATCTAAACTATAACCCATCTATTTAACTAATGTTGAGTTCTTGTTTTTTTATTCCAACTGTATCTTGAATGTGCTCCTTCATTTTGTCGGCCTTATTTGAGAATTCTGATCTTTTCTAAATCATTGTGACTGTGGTGAAGATCCGTAATCTATAATCGCTGACTGGAAATGTAGACTATATGGTGTTCACTGGAAGTTTTGACCCCTTTCTCCTCCATGCAGCTGACTCCAATTTCTAGTGTCTGATATTTGATTCATTCTGCATATCAATCTATATAAAATTGGATATATATATATATATATATCCATCGAAAAGTATCTCCTCTATCCTCGGTTTGCATATTCCTCACGGAATGAATGGATGTTGATCCCCTTTCTGATTTGCCACCAATACACATAAGAATCCATCTTTTTGCAGATGTGTGTTTGTGCATAGTGTAAATACACTGGCATAGAATAATCTTCACAGTAGCTCTTAAGGTTGAATGACCTTCTTTCTTTGTTATGAAGTTTATCTACCACTCCTTAGTATCTTTCTTTCTGGCATTTATTTCTTCCTTAATCCCTGGGATGGATATTTTATCTCTCCGATGATTTTGTGCAAGGTTTCCACTCTTCATTTATATGAATGTTAATACTTCTAAGAGACACCTCTTATCTCTTTATTCAATCAAACAAGATTAATTATGTCTTAAATATAATATCATTGTCAATTTCAAATCATAGATTATTATTTTATAACAATAATTTTATTATATTGATAATATATAATTTGTTAATGATATATCATTATTTTTATAAATTGTCAATAATAGTATATCATTTATTCATCTCTCTCTCTCTCTCTCTCTCTCTCTCTCTCTCTCTCTCTCTCTCTCTATCTATATATATATATTTATTTTTATTTTTATTTTTTATTTTTAATTTAAATAATAATAAAATTATTATTTTATTATGTATTTATTTATGTAATCTTATATTTTTTAATTCTATTATTATAGAAATCTATCTCAAAAATAGGGACATTATAGTCCGCCCTTCCCAAAATTGTTTGTCCTCAAGCAATTCAATATTTTTCTACTTGAGATTTGATCAATAGACCTCCAATAAATAATTTTCTAAGATATAGAATCTCCAAAAGGCTCTTTGCAAGTAAGGGCAGCATTCTATACGAATGCCCTCGGCCACAAATGGCGACACTCACTAACAATGTCCTCTGCCAAGAGTGGTGATGCTCACTAAGAACACCCTTTGCCAAGCATGGTGACTCTTCTGTAAGAATGCCCTCTGCCCACAATGGTGCTCACTAAGAACACCCTCTACCAATAATGTCAATATTCACTACAAGCGCCCCTACCAGGCATGGCAATGTTCACTAAGAACACCCTCTATGGCCGACATTCACCTAGAATGCACTCTATAGCCGACATTCACACAATGTCCTTTGAGGCTGACATTCAAGGATGCCCTCTATGGCCAACATTTATAGAAAATCTCCTCTGTGGCCAACATTTAAGAGTGCCCTCTATGGTCAACATTCGTTGTGAATGCCCTCTATGACCGACATTCAAAAATGCCCTCTACAAAATATCTTGGGTCTCTAGATTCCCTTTAGGAATCACGACATCCATTTTGAATGCCCTCTTTTTAAATCTTATGACTCATTTTACCACAGATCATCCTTAGATGATCTCAATATTTTCCTTATATTTTCAGTATCGCCACAGTTACATGTCTTCCTTTGAGATTTGTCAGACACTAACTGAATCAAGTGGTCCTTTTTGTTTCTTGTGATTACATGATGGGTACTCTTATTTGATGTTTATATATTTTCTACCATGCAAGATGGAAGGATCATGCTGATATCACTTTGATGTCCCCAGTCTAGATAATTGAAAATTATGGGACAATTACTTAAATTACTTAGAATTACCATTTTTAACTTAGCTATGAAGTTATGTAATTGACAAGGATAACCTATTTATATTGGTATTTTCTGATATAAATCCTTGAAAATAGTGATTGAATGCTGCTCTGATCTTTATTTCTCAAACTATGTACTGATCCCTTTTATACTTTAATTACTTAAGTTTAATTGTTCGCTAGGATAGTAGTTTTCCTCATTTAATCGATGCATGTCTTTCCTTGTTCACCAATTAGAAATATTTAAACTCTATGTCGTATGTATCTCTGTTTATTATAATTTTGGTATCATAAATAGAAGCTCCGTCATGATTAATGCATATCCTTTCTTCCATGATTCATTCAACCCTTCACTGAAATATGAGATACTGGAGGTAATTCATTACTGGAAATTTACTAGTTGTATCACACTTTTTAGGGAATTGAATGATTGCTTATTGATTATAAATGCTTTGTTGACAGGATTGCAGAGATTGTATTGTCCATGACTTTCTATTCAATCATTCATGATTGTGCAGTTTATTCCTTTTTTTTTTTATTGTAGATTATTATTGACAGTCTATCATGTTGCTATGATTTTGAAGCGAAGTCATTGAAATATTCTGAGCAACATCATTGATGTTATCGACTTTCAAAATGGGAGTATAATATGCTTCAATCTTCAACCTTCTGCAGTCAAAGACTCGACTCTCAAAAGGAATAAGAGGACAGAAAAAGGAGGTATGTCGTCCAACAAAGCTACTTGCTACTGTTGTCGTAAATTAGGACATATGTCAAATGTTTGTTAGCACAGGCAAAAAATGCCTAGTACGCAGCACGCCTGTAGAGGCTACTGTAATGTCTGTCAGTGGTATGGACAAAATGCACGAGTGCAGAGATCTTGCAAATGAGGCAGGTGCAAAAGGTTACTGTTACCATTGTAACAAATATGGTCATAAAGTCAAGAACTATGGATCAAATACTCGACCAATCAGCCACCTTCAAAGGCTGAAAGATACACTTGAAACATCAAGAATGCAAGACAGGTTTGCTCAACCTGTGGAAATGATGGTCACATTGCATTCCATTGCAAGCTGAAGACGGGTCATTGGAAATATGTTGGACCATGGAACAATAAGAGCATGATATGCAATAAATGCCACAAGATTGGTCATATTGCCAAGTACTGTTGGGCCAAGCGCAAACCCAAGCAACAACACGAAGGCAACAAAGTAAAAGCCATTGATATGGAGCAAGTCAGCAAGGACTTTGCCAAAGTATGGACCAAGAAGAAGACAGAGGATATTGGAATAGAGACTAGAGAACCAGCAAGCTCATCGGCAAGTGGTGAGACTTCCCAATCAAGTTATTAGGCGAGCAAAGTGAATCTTGCACCAGTCCCCATATCTAAACTAATAAGTCATGACAAGTGACGCATTGAAAAGTGGTCATGTTTCACCTAAAAAGAAGAGACAGGTTCTCTCCAAAATCTGACCGTTGGATAAACCGTCAGAAGGCATTTATCACACAAAGGCAAGGGTGGGGAAGAAAGGAGATTACCTAGAACCGCAACTTTACTTTTTACGTTGGATCTATAAATAGGGAGATAACATATTTTGCAAACTTGAGATCTTGAGAGCTTTTATTCGCGAAACCCTAGCTATCCAAATGAGCACCTTTTGAGCAAATTTGGGCAACAAAGTGATAAGAAACCCTAGAGTCAGACTAGTTAAACAAAGTGTGAAAAGAAGATTCCTTTAGCACAACAAAGCAACAATGGCTTAGAAAGATTACTCGAAGTTGTATGACATCGAACTAGTTGACCGAAATGAGAGAGGCACAAGTCTCTGAGTCGATCTCAAAGAGCGTTGATGAAAAGGATATGACGGGAGCCCTATCTTCACTCCCACATAATGTGATGTTGATTGAAGATGTGAGTGACTATCTAAAGGCAAAGATCATGGAGCTAGAAGACAAGGAGATAAGATCAAAGTATGAAGAGTTTCGTCTCAACAATCAGTGGAAACAGGATTCGAAGACCTAGAAGGAACAGCTCTAGTCCAAGCGGTGGATATCCCAAATTTCTTTAGGGATGAATGGAAGAAATTCGTGCTGAGCAGAGTGCACCATAAATATATGTGGCTCGACAAGCCCTACAAAATCAGAAAGGATGTGAAAGAGAGAGTTCTAGGGTTCAATGGAACCAGGACCGACTTGATAATCAAGAAATATAAGCCAACTAAAGTGGCCAAGTTGACAAGATACCATTACGATGACTGGATGTGTTCAATGAACGAGATAACAATAAGAAGATGCAATTTCTTGCAATAGTGATAGCACACAGGCTATACTAGTCAAGCAGACTAAACAGTGTAACTAGCAAACTGGTATATGGTGTACACCAGCTCATAATCCAGAAAACAAAGCTCAACCTAAACAAGTGGTTGCATATGCAAGTGATGGAGAACTTGAGAAAAATCAAGAGAGACAGCAGTGTGCACATCTTCAAATTTGGAGCAATATTGGTACGCATATTCTTCTACTTTAAGATAGAATTTCGTAGATTTGTGAAATTCCAATGGAAGTCCAAGGGCAGCATTTCAGTCTTAATTACGAGCATGTACATAGGTTAGGGAGCAGTGCCCCTGACTCACTTGAAAAATATTTAAAGAAGTTCCAGATGGAAATGCATAGGAGGATACCCCTGAACCCAATTATGGACTACAGGAGAGACTTCTTCTTTTTAGCAAGTACAAACAATTGCATAGCTCAAGAAGCCAAACCACGAACTCACTGGTTGACCGAACTGCCATATGAGATTGAAGAGAACTCAACTAGAAAGCACATTGATTAGCTACTAGCAATGCCAATTGACCAAGGGCAACAAAGATTTGGAATGATGGAGGACAACATAGAGGAGCTAAGAGAGCAACAAGAAACAGTTGCTCGGGAGAAGAAGCAAAAGAAGAAAGGCTCGGGCCGAATGGCAAAGAAGACAGGGGAAGAAAGAGAAGGAGGAGATAAAAGCCCACAAATGGAGTCTCAAGGTGAATCCTCACCTGAACTAAGGTTAAAGCAGAGGATACAGGCAAAAGGATCTCAACTACCATTAAACCCCCAAAGGTAGAGACTTACAAGAAAAAGACCTCTGGAAAGGAGAAGAAGAAGAAGCCTCCAACTATTTACCGCATAGGTTAATTAAGAATTGCACGCAGATAATGAACATGAACTCGAACAACAGAACTCTTCTTATTATTCGCATATGCTAGGATATTACATTAGGTTCTGATATATTGATTACAATGATCCCGAAGGGAGATATAAATACTGTCTGAGGAACCTTCTCGAAGGTATACAACATGTCAACTACAATAATAGAACCTTCTGGATACATCTCGATACATGTCGGCCTGATGGCACACATCCCGATACACTGACAGAAACCTCCCAATACACCGTCGGGAACATCTCGATACCTCGTCGGGAAAATCCCGATACACTGACGCATACATCCCGTTACCCCGACAGGTACATCCCATTACATTATTTCCTGACGACAGCAACCCCACCAAAAGAAGAAGAATCAGAAGAGGAGACTGATACAAAATGTCTAAAATCGCCAAACTCACTTTGAAATATATTATTGATGACAAAGAAAATAATAACTACAATACATTGTAGGATAGATTCTCAAAACTTACCAAATCCAATAAGAACAAGATTGTAAATGTTGTATTAATAAGCTTGAGAGTTTAGCAACCCCCAAATGGCTCTTGCTGCTGAAAATAAGTTCCTTCAGAATTTCCAACACAATACTGACATATGCAAATAAACTTTCACAACCAGCTAAGTTAACTATCAAAGTATGCTCAGACTTGAAATAAAGACATTACGTATTATTGCTTCACCATTAATGGTGTTATTACAATGCTATGATTAGTACATCTCAATTGCTCATGACCAAGCAATATGTTATTCAATATGCAAGGAAATTTGGAGACAATGCCACTTGCACCAGTACACAACTTCAACCAGTTTGCCACCTATATAAATATTCTCAGCAAAGACACATTTTATTTATCTTCACAATAAAAATTTAAACAAGGAACCTGATTTTGGATATGCAGCTCCAAATCGCAGCAGACTGAAAATGCACACATTTACTGACAATTCCCTCACACAATCACCATTATTGGCAACGACATTTGCACAGCTTGCACGCTAACATCAGGCCTATCAAAATGATAACAGGCAATCCCAAGCAGATTGAATGGCAGAGAATTTACCGCCCAGAATAGGCACGCTGATCACCATTTATTGCCATCCAAAAATTAGTATTTAAGATGCCCCAATCTTCAGTAGCCAGGCACCCAGTTGTACAGATGAACATGCACAGAAAATTGCAGGAATAACGTCCAGCCCAGGATATAATAAAACAGCCCGATATGACTTTCAACCCCCGATTAAATAATTCCAATCTGCAGCATAAATCCTCACCCAATAATTGATATAATTGATCATGCAAGTCAATGATCTCAAACACTAAATTCTTGAGCACAAAATCTTCTTAGCTACAGTAAATAGAGTAATGGAAGATTCCAAACAATTTGTCAAATCACTATACCTCAGCAGTGATTTCAAATGATCTGCAGGAAAAAGAATTCACTATACATCAGCTGTGAATTACCGAACACTCCTCAGCGCCAAACCCTTATACCTCAGCAAGGGCATCAAAATCTGAACCTCAAAGAAAGCCACAAAGGCAACAAAAGTAAATAAATTATCCAAGCATGCTTTTCTCAATAAATGGTCTTGTATTATAACCTCTTGATGCCCTTTTTGTTGCCAAAATGTAACTTCACTTGAGAAGCTTCACCACACAACATTAATTAGAAGCTTCCATTAGATTCTTTCACTTGACTTGGCTTAACTAATTAATAAATGGCTCTTTCCAATGATAAGTCAACTCTCGATTTAAGTTAAATTATAACTTTATAATAAGCCATTCAATAAATTAATTAAAATTTGGCTACTAAAAATATAATAACTCCCAAAATACTCATCATTTAAATATGTCGTTCGAAATAGGAGTTATACCTATTATTTCTCCATGTGACCAAATGCACTTTCCAAAAATAGAAAGGGTTCATCTCAATCAACACCCAACTTACCACAATTAGTAAGTACACAAAACTAAGCCCAAACGAAGTCCAATCTAAGCCAAATGAAGACCAACCTGTCACTTACTGAATTGTGAAGAAGGTAAGACTCTCCCAAGCCAAGCCACTGTCTCATAAGACCCTCTATCCACAATTATTAGCCTACAAGGATCACAATAATAGGCTAATCCCTGGAACTCCAATGCTAGCAAAAATGGGGACATTACAATCCTCCCTCCCTGAGATTATTTGTCTTCAAGCAATCCGGCAACACAGTGAACTCCAACCTCCACCTAGATCCCAAATGAAGAAGTGTGTGATATCACCCTTGACACTACACCAACTGCAAACCAACATCATCAGGACCAACCACATGTCTTGCAACACAGCACCCAAAACTTGTGCTGATGATGTAAAAGTCAAAATGTCGCCAGAACTTAGAAGGCGACTCCATAGAAAATCCACGCATCCTCTTCCCTATATCCACCCACATAATATATACTGGACTAGAATCCTGATCATCACCAACAATCCCTAAAAAAGACATAGCTATCGGAGAACCATATGCACTCATGTCAGTTGTATCTACAATACGTGTAGCCACATCAAAATATGTGGATGCAGGAACATCACCAACTGCCGCAACAAAAAATTGAACCATATCTACAGATGGTGAAAACTCATAATCATCAACATGTGCGCTATCAACAGAACACACATCAACAACCACATGCATATCGCTAAACTCCTCCATAGATGGCTTAACTGGCACCGAAGTAGCTGTCGATATGACTATATCATCGCATTCTCCTACTCCCACTATCATTGCATCACAATCAAATGCATGATCCTAGGAACTCATGTCAACAATTGCATCATCTGACTCAATCCGTCATGAATTCTCATCACACTCCACATTCAATGTGTCCAACTTGTGCGGTGTCTCATTAGAAATGTCCTACACATCTGTAGCTGCAACTATATCATCACATTTTTCTCTTCGAAAAAGTGATATGACGCTTTGCTCAAATCTCAGATTTGAAATCAACTAGATCATTCGCTTGTGATTTTGATTCAGCTCATTCACTAGCACATCCAACTGTTTCACAATATCCTGTGTCTCAGATTCTCCATCCCTTGATGTAGAAGTGCATCCTCTGCAAGTATAATATCTCCTCGGAATGAATCTCCTGTCACCATCCATGTCACTGAATTCCAATCACAAAATCGATTTGACAATCTCAGAAGTAAGCACTGATCAAAATAATAACTAAGCCCAATTCCTGCAGGCTAGCAGGTAACCACTCTGATACCACTGTAGCAACCCCCAAATCGCTCTTGCTGCTGAAAATAAGTTTCTTCAAAATTTCTAACACAATACTGACATATGCAAATAAACTTTCACAACCAGCTAACTATCAAAATATGCTCAGACTTGAAATAAAGACATCACATATTATTGCTCCACCATTAGTGGTGCTATTACAATGCTATGATTAGAACATCTCAATTGCTCATGACCAAGCAAAATGTTATTCAATATGCAAGGAAATTTGGAGACAATGCCACTTGCAGCAGTACACAACTTCAACCAGTTTGCAACCTATATAAATATTTTCAGCAAAGACACATTTTATTTATCTTCACAATAAAAATTTAAACAAGGAACCTGATTTTGGATAAGCAGCTCCAAATCGCAGCAGACTGAGAATGCACACATTTACTGACAATTCCCTCACACAATCACCGTTATTGGCAAGGAGGAAATTTACCCAGCTTGCACGCTAACATCAGGCCTATCAAAATGATAACAGACAATCCCAAGCAGATTGATTGGCAGAGAATTTACCGCCCAGAATAGGCACGCTGATCACCATTTATTGCCACCCAAATATCAGTATTTAAGATGCCCCAATCTTCAGAAGCCAAGCTTCCAGTTGTACAAACGAACATGCACAGAAAATTGTAGGAATAATGTCCAGCCCAGGATATAATAAAACAGCCCGATATGACTTTCAACCCCCGATTAAATAATTCCAATCTGAAGCATATATCCTCACCCAACAATTGATATAATTGATCATGCAAGTCAATGATCTCAAACACTAGATTCTTGAGCACAAAATCTTCTTAGCTACAGCAAATAAAGTAATGGAAGATTCCAAACAATTTGTCAAATCACTATACCTCAGCAGTGATTTCAAATGATCTACAGGAAAAAGAATTCATTATACTTCAGCTGTGAATTACCCAACACTTCTCAGCTCCAAACCCTTATACCTCAGCAACGGCATCAAAATCCAGAACCTCAGAAAAAGACACAAAGGCAACAAAAGTAAATAAATAATCCAAGCATGCTTTTCTCAACAAATGGGCTTGTATTATAACCTCTTGATTCACTCAAGAAGCTTCACCACACAACATTAATTAGAAGCTTCCATTAGATTCTTTCACTTGACTTGGCTTAACTAATTGATAAATGGCTCTTTCCAATGATAAGTCAACTCTCAAATTAAGTTAAATTATAACTTTATAATAATAAATCATTTAATAAATTAATAAAAATTTGACCACTAAAAATATAATAACTCCCAAAATACTCATCATTTAAATATGTCGTTTGAAATAGGAGTTATACTTGTTATTTCTCCATGTGACCAAATGCACTTTCAAAAAATAGAAAGGTTCCATCTCAATCAACACCCAACTTACCATAAATTAGTAAGTATACAAAACTAAGCCCAAACGAAGTCCAATCTGAGCCAAATGAAGACCAACCTGTAGCTTATTGAATTGTGGGGAAGATAAGACCCTCCCAAGCCAAGTCACTATCTCAGAAAACCCTCTATTCACAATTATTAGCCTACGAGGATCACAATAATAGGCTAATCCCTGAAACTCCAATGCTAGCAAAAATGGGGACATTACAGAGAGTGTTCAATAGAACACCTAGAAAGATAGAAGCACTAGTTCCTAGTGAACTATATACAATGATCAGCCAAATATGGTCAAGAGGCATAATATATTACAAAAATATGCTAGATGCTCTAGCCAAGATCGGACTAGATTTGGATGATGATGAAAGAGTTAAACTAGTGGACTCATGCAAAAAAGATTTTGATATGCCAGCAAACGTAGCATTAATAACCACAGGACTAAAAAGAGGCATTTTCAAATGCAACGAAATTTTGGTCTAAACTACATGAACAAGAAGAACCTAGCTTAAAGAAGAGGCATGACCAAAAACAAGTGCCAATAGAAAAGCCCAAGGAAATGAAATCTACCATAGCAACAGAACCAAGAGGTTCAAAGAAAAGAACAATAGAGCAGCCTGCTAAACGAGTCAAGCAGAGGACTCAAATCAGTCAGGATTTGAATATTGAACCTAAGGAGAGCAGTGAAGTTCAATAGGAACAACCTGCCAAGACACCAACAGGAGTGGAAGAACAAAAGAAAGATGATACTCCTGTTGGAAAAAGCAGTCCGAAGTCAAAATATGACCGGCACCACAAAGAATCTACAATAGGATGAACAAGGAGAAAAGGCAACAGAAGAGAAAGATACTGAAAATGAAATAGAAGATCAACAATCGCTTACAATGGAGACTCCTAGCGACACGACGGGGAAGACAACACAAGAAGAAGAACCAGTAAAGGAGATAGAGCATGAATACAAGCAAGATGACATGTTATGATCTCAGTAGGAAAAGAATCCCACTGAAACCATACCATTCAAGACACCATCAAAAGGGCAAAGGAGTGTCCGAAAACCGAAGAAAAACAAAGACAAAAGGAAGAGAGATTCGAATCTAATAGCAAAAAGTGGAGCAAAGGGAGAAAGAATCTCCAAAACCGGTTAAATCATCCTCATTTGAGGATGAAGGCGAATTGTATGATGCAGATGCAAAGGAAGCCATCAAAGTGCAACAGCTGTCTGAGAGAGTAGAATAGATGGGGAAATGTGTTACAGAGCTCAACAAGAAAGAGCTAAATAAATACACTAAACTCGAAGAGAGATACAAAGTCATGAAATTATCTAGCAAAAGGAAACTACATTGGTAAAGGCCAGAGAAATTTTTAAACAATTGGCACCGGAAGCTGAAGACAATAAAGAGGATAATTTGATAAGCCAAATCATTTTTTTTGTAGATAATCTCTATGATAAAGAAGACAAGATTACACACGTCTTGGAACAACAGGTTCTAACGACAAATTTTGATAACCAAATAAGTCTTGTTAAAGACAAACAAGAGGAGTTGACATTGTTGAGAAATAAGATGTCAGAGCAGTGAAGAACATAACCCCCATACTTCAAAAGCCCAGCACATCAAGCACCTTAACATGTGACTTGGAGTAATGGAGAGAAAAATCTCAAAAGGAGCTTGATGAAACCCTAGGCCTCTAATCCATTTGTTGGATCAGCCTCAGAGCACATTACACATACCTAGGATACCATGTACCTAGTACATCAATTGAGGATAGAGGAAGAGAAGCGAGCAATCCGACTGATGGGGTTTCAATGTTTCCTATCCCCATGGACTAGGTTCATCAAAGAACATCTAAAGGATGTGGAAGCTCAAGTAGCCACACCACCAGCGGAGACAGAAGATGCACTCAATAGGCAACTAGCACAATTGAGCGCCACATTAGCTCTCACTCACTTGAAAGAGTCATTGGAGACTCTGTTGAACACAACAAAGGAGCGTTACAAGGATATATTTGAGAAGCTATAAGCCCCATAACCCTTTGTCATTAACGACAAAAAGGAGGAGATTTGAAGATGACCACTGGGGGAGATAATTGCAAAGGGAGACAAACCTGCAGAAGGAGATAACTACAATAGAAAATAACCAAAGATAGACAAAAAGGAGCGATGAAGTCAAAAGATGGAAGAAGACACTAGGGGAAGAGAATGAGCAGAAAATAAGAAGCATAGTGTGACAAGGGAACAACACAAAGAATGCACACAGAAAAGGGAACCCTGCAAATGCATGCTGAAGGAATGTTGAAAAGAATTCATAGCAAGGAGCCAGAATAAAGTCTAAGGCCACAGACAGCCAAAGAATAGACAAGCAAGTATAAACCTGTGAAGAGGTGTAAGCCTTGTTAGAGGTTTTGAGGGGGAGATTGTTAGACTAAACTAGTCACTGGCATGGTTGACTAAGAAAATGGTGAGAAGTGAACTCAAATATTGAGTAACTACTAAAGTGTTGTCATTGATTGGCAACCGGTTAACAAGAAGACTGAGTGTTGCAAGCAAGTGCAACCACCGGTAGACTGGCTTACTGGTCTTGATAAAGATGTTGACAATGACAAGCCTATGACAGGTAGTTCGAGGTGGAAGTTGGATGGTTGCAGCCTAGTCACCCTTGATGTGATGAAACTAGGAGAAGGTCTGAAAGCAACGTGGCATGCACATAGAGAGAAGTGACGGAAGCGACAGAAGGATACAAGGACACAAGTCTAGATGTAGACTTAAAGGAGGACAAGTAGGCCTACATGAATAGGCACCTACGCATAGGTAGTCACGGCTATTTTGTGACTATGCCCATTATGAAATTCAAATTTTGAATTGAATGATTTGAGTAGGATAAATTTAGGGTTTTCACCCATGGATTGGATGAGTGGATTTAAGGTCACTCAAACTTCATTCTGTGATGTTGTTGCTGTAAATGTTGTTGTTGTGACAAGCGGAGATGTGTATGGAAGCAAACCAAAATAGTGAAGAATAGTGTGTAACAGTAAACCGGTGCTCAAGCACGAAAAGGAGGAAGTGAACAAAGCAAGTTCGCCAAGTTAAGCCAGAACAAAGGAAGATAATCAAAGAATCTTCAAGGAGTTTCACAATGGATCTACAAGGGAAGGTATGCCACATATTTAAATCTAACCTTTAGTTTGCTTTCTTACCATTGCAACTATTGTAAGCCTTTGACAGCCTTTGACAGCCTTTACTTGTAATAAGTCTTTGAAATCCTCTAACAAAGTATCTCTCAGAAAGGGATCAAAATCCTCTAGCGAGCTAGCCTTAACAAGCTATTGTAATCCTAACCGATTATATGTATTCCTAACATGATGAGTTCCCAAAAGGAACAAATGTAAGCCTTTAACGGGGCACCCTTTTACTTGCAAGGAAAGGCTAGTGGGTATATTACTCTTATAGTGATTTTCACTCTCACACTGGGGGTTTCCACGTAAAAGTATATGTGTTGATGTATGCTTCTTTGTGTGATCTTCTATGGTTCTATTGTATTGCTTTCATAGTAGTTTTGCTTGTTAAAGATTTGGTAGAAAGGACCATTAATAAGATTGTTGTTTTAACCGGTAGAGTTGAGTGTACTTATTCACCCCCCCCCCCCCCCCCCCCCCAATACTGGTTGGGACCAGTAGATATTTGGTTATAACTTTATATGAGAAGGCTTTTGAACAAATCCAAACTAGATTAGGTTCCACATGTGACTATCATCACACTATATGTTTCTTCCATAGATCTCCAATTCACGTTGTGGTTCAATAACTAGGATTGCTATCTTAAAAATTCTATGAGAAAAAAAGGTACGCAATATCACCAAAATTTTTGAACCATTATTATTACCTTCAAACATATGATGGGTTTATCTGAACTTTTTCATTATACCCCTGAACACCAGTCATAGATTGCATCGTCTGAAATTTTCTATACTTTGTGTGCATAATGATCTCATAAGCACTGAAGTGATATCGATTGCCCTCTTCTAAAAGGGCAGCGTATCTTAACATCTTACAACATTTAATTATATTTATCAGATGTTTCTGAACCATATACATTCTTACTATAAAATCTTCATTGTCAATTAGATATAGTCAGAGTAATTGAACTGTTTCAATAAATTTAAAAATTGGCTTGTTGGTAAGTTACAAGCTCTCACTTTAAATTTGCATAAAGCTAACAAGACAAAAGTTAGAAACATGGAGATAGCAACTTGATGTTATTTTTACACAATTCATGTTTCTATATTACCAATGTGTATTTTTGAAGCGTTCACTCTTGATATTGATTCAATCTCCTTAATCCAATATCCATAAGACAAAAAAATCCATCTCTATAAAGACTAAATTGTCCACATGGCACTTGTTGCATCTAAGCAAAATTTTCATGACCCATCTTTCATTAGTAGCTACCAAGAACACATTTCTCATGAACTTGAATGGTCCACTTGGTACTCATCATCTCTAGGTAATGCTCACAAGGGTGATGCAGGAGATTCGGCCTAGCATCATGAGCCATGGGATAACATCAATTAACATGATTAGGAATTGCGCCTAGAACACAGGACTTCCAACAAACCATCCATATTCCCCTGCCATTTCAGCTATATCACATTTAAAGGCGGAGTTTCCCTCAATCAAGTCCACTGAACTCGCTACTTTGTTCTAATGAGTTTAACTAGGATCTGTTTCTCTGTAGAGCTCCTTAGAGCCAAACTAATATGGCCAGAGAACTTTCTTTTTAATTGAAAGGAGAAAAAATATGGATAACTAACAACCAAAAGACCAGGGACTTTTTGTGCAACGCTTCCCATGCAGGATTCCATAATTGTTTATGATTCCATAATTGTTTATGGATAGAAGCAATGTAAGCTTGTTGCCCAGATAATTTTTATGAGAGAGTTAATTAAGTTAATTAACGGAAACACAGAGAGAAAGAGATTATTTTTCACTATTCAACATATTCTCTCTCCCCTTACTTTAACTTCTAAAGAGAAGTTTGGGTTTGAGTTTGGATTGCTTTCTCTCCCTCAAACATTTTCTCTCTCCCTGTACTACCTCTCTCTACATACCAAAACTTTTAGAGAGAAGTTCGGGTTTGGGTTGCCTTCTCTCACTCAATCCTTCTCTCTCCACGTACTAAAATGCTCTCTCTCTATGTACTCAAACTTTTTAACCTAATCCTAAACCGAACTATCCAACCCAAACTCCAACTTTAAAACAACCACTGATTGGAAATAAAGTGCACAGATATAATCTGGAAGACTATTTTTTATCGGTAGGGAAAGTCATCCTTACAATTATATAGCTATTTGATAGAATGGTTTAGTTCCTAGCTTGTGAGATATTTGAAACAAGTCAAGGTAGAATTTGGAGTCTTTGCAGGTTGCACCAAGATCCAAGCATCATCTTCCGATCTGCAGCATAATTACATTGATCTTGAGAAGATGTAACCAAAATTACATATGTTGGAAGCAGATTAGAGCAATAGTCTTTGACAGTATTATAGCTCTTGTCACTCCGATGTCTTCATGTTACCTTGGTACATATAAACAAGGCATGCAAAGTATTTGACAAAATGATGATTGGAGTCATCTTATATTCATGGTGTGAGTCCAAGTAACTTCTCTGAAATTGCGTTGCCAAGCAGTGAATAGGGAAAGTTTCAAGTAGAAGAAAAAATATTCAATGGAACACACAGATTATCACGTTTGGCCCATCTTCTACTTCCTTCCAGCCTGTGGAATTCAAAATAGTGGTCAACCATAGCGCAGATGGTGAATCTTGCATCTCAAATTTTCAATTATAGAAACTTATTGGTATGATGTTGTTCAAATGATCGAGTCATGCCATGAAAAGGAGATTGTTGAGAGGCTATCTAGAAAGTGATGCCATCGTTAAAGACCTCCTTCAAAGGTTTATGAATGGTTGAGTTATGGTATAATGGTTGACTTTAATAAATTTCATTGGAATGCAACTGCGAAAGTGTGGAGCCCAAATTCATGCTCTTTATCACGATCACTCCAACATTTACCCAAATTGGAGCTTTGAAAGAGAGCAGCAATGTTGACATTATTTTTTACATTGGCAAGAAGACAACAAATTATTTGACAGAATGCTCAAAGCAGAGCTTGAAATGCTTGGTTTATAGATATACCTATGGGGCAAGATATGCAATGCACACACCAAACTGGCATGGAAATATGTTTGTCTAATTTCCTCAGAAGGAGATCACATCTCATGGAGCTCAATGTCTACGTAGACATGCATGATTTAAAATGTGAATTGCATCAAAGAGATTCATCCCAAGAAGGAAGTGAAACGATTGACAAGATGCAAGTCAGAATGTCTAAATTTTGAAAGATGAGAGGGAAGTTAATTGTTTGATAGAATACCTCAAAGAGGCGTAGCTGGTCAATGGCAATGATAATTGCTTAATAAAATCCAGTCCAATGCAAAGCATGAAGCCGTAGATGATAAAAGGAATCCACCTAGCATGATACTGCTGCATTATGCATGGGCCATTTGGAAAAATGGCAAATGAGAGTCAGAGAAATTCAAAATAGAGCCACCCAAGTTGGAAAGCATCTATAGAAGCATTTCTCCTCCATCTCAATTCAACAACGAATGCTCATAATAGAATAAGAAGCTTCCAACTGTAGAAGATTACCTGATGGAGAATTCTCAACCCAAGGCTAAAATCGGGTAGTTAAAATGATTGCATAAAATGGAAGCCTTAGTCCACTGTGTCAATATATGTCTTTTTCTCATTCTAGCTCACCGACTATTTGTTAATTGTCTAAGCCCAAAATCCTCGCTTCATTTATATGTTTGCAACATGCTGATAGCAAGGAATGGGCTCGCAGATGTAAGGTTTTGCTAAATGAGATTTTCAAAGCTATTGGTCAAACATATGCAGGTAGAAATGAAGCCCTCAAGCAATCTTCAAAGAAAGAAGGTAAGATGCACATGAATCATTTGACAAAATGCCATGATTTATATCCACACTCGGCAATTGGAGTACACAACCTAGTGCAGAGGCATATGTATGGACCCCAATATGTTTGGTCAAACACCAGTTGATGGAAAGTATGGTACACTCATAGAACATATGAGCTATTTAAAGCCCACAACCTCCATAAATTGCCAAGTATATAAAGATATCTCAAGGTAAATGCATATTTTTGTAGACGAGATTAGTGAGGGGAACATTACACCACAATGCCTGCCACTCATTACTTAGTGTGCAAGATTGAGCAGTCTCTCAGCGGCTTTGGACTCCTGTATTCAAAACTTACCAAGTTACGTCATAGAGATGGATGAAGTCAAAAAGAGACATGATCTATGCAAGCTGAAAATGCAGAGTTTAATCATCATTAAAAACAAGGCTTTGGCTCAAGTCATCAAATCATTTAGAGCATACAAGGAAAACTTGACTCGGCTACTCACAGCACCTACAGATCAAAGAGCAAGCTCAGGAAATATTAGTGATCATAGTTAAAAGTTAGAAGTGCATATGTCTAAAGTTGTCTTAGGTTTTTATTTATGTATTTTGTAAAAAGATCAACTTTAGAATTAACTTTGGTTTTGGTCAATGTCTTAACTTTTTCTAACTGTAGTTAAGCATTGAAAGTTAGAGTTGGTTACGAACTATCTTCAGAGTAGTTCAAACTCTAACTTTTTGAGTAGTTATGAACCCAAAAGGTTAGTTATTCTAGAACAGCTAAAAATTCCTAAATCTCAATGTATTAAGGGACTTTTTGGACTTGGAGACAGGGAACACTTATGTTTTGATAACAAGGCAATTTTTGGAAAGTGTGTACAATTGTTGTTCTTGTAATCAATCATTTCTTATGTTCGTGGTGCTAAGAAATAAATAAAGTACACTTTGCATTCTCTCTTTATACATATCTGAAACGTTGAAATATTGATTCTTTCTTTGTAATGGATGTTTTTACGGTATTGTGCAAATGTTCATAAAGGATCAAATCAACATTCTATCGGTGATAGCTCTCAAGCGTAGTTCTTGATTATTTTCATTAACAGTTTGCATTGATTTTTATGAAAACATTGAAGTTGTGTGGTGCATTTGCTATCAATGGTTTCCTTTTTATATTCTAAGTTCTAATCATCTTTATTGAAAAATCAAAAAAATTATCTTACGAGGGAGCTGCCCCTCTAAACGCAGAGGAAGGCCGGATATCAAGGGCTTATCCAACTGTTGTGAATGGTTTGCCACATACACTCCGTTGGACCATTTCTACAGTGACAAATATGTTTACCAACAAAGCTAAACCCAAAGAAAAAAGAGTCTGATTATTGTGGGATTGTCTTTCTTTTCTGAAACGATGATTGATAGAATTGAAAATAATGTATGTATATATAAAAATGATGAAAATAACAATTAGTATAGTGAAAACAACAATTGTTGATAAGCGAATCCTTTATGATGTTTCACTCAATCAAGTCCATCTAATTTGCTACCCCACTTTCATGAGTTGAACTGGAATCTGATCCTCTGTATATTTCCATTATGTCAAATCGATATGCCAGAGAACTGTTATAAAATTGAAAAGGAGAGATGAATCTAGATTATCCGATGCTTCCCATGCAGAATTCTATAATTGTTTACGGATTAGAAGTATTAAAACTGGAATTCAATGATAAATATCCGATTATTGTGTTTTGGTCTTTCTTTTCTGAAGCGGTGATGCATAGAATTGAAAATACATATATATGAGAATGATGAAAACAACAGCAGTTGATAACTTGAACCAACTTTGGCGAGGAGAGATAGAAGTGATTAAATTATGGTTCATTTCAATATCAATCACTTAGTTGCTGGCAACGAAAGTAAAAAGAGGCATACCTTTAACAACATCAGATTGTTGTGCGGCAATAACCCTAACCCTGGACCTAAGTGGTTGCACATTTCTTACTCTACAATTCTTTCTAAGAGTACAATGTGGAAATGACAGAGTAGGCGGACGGAAAGAAGCAACTGCTGCTGCTGCCCACGCCATATCAAGAACCACATTTGGTAATAAACAGATAAGGCTTCTGTTATCGATAGTAATGACAAACGCTAGCCGCCATACCCCACAATAAGGATACTTTTATCCTCCATGGCTCTCTCATTAACTAACCCCAAAAAGTCGAAGTGCAGCTGGACCCATTTTGATTCAAATGCAAAGCTGAAATTGTTTTTATTGCATTAAAATGATAATTCTTGTTCTAAATTATTTAATTGGTTAAAAGTATAAAATAATTAAAATTAATCATTATTAATCATACTTAAAAATTGGTATATAATAGTGGCATGTTGTGATGGTTAAGTTGTTGCGTTGTTATCCTTGTCTTCAAGGTTCAAATTTCATGGGGATGAGGTCCCCCGTTTGTGGCCTCACTGGTTCATAGCTTCAGGTCAAAGCGTTTACCCCTCTTAAAATAAACACAGGTCAAAGCGTTTACCCCTCTTAAAATAAACATACTTAAAAATTGGTATATTTAAATTATTATAGTTAATCTTACATGTATTTTAGAAGTTATGTTGAAATTAAAATACACTTAACAAGTGTCACATAGTGGTTAAGTACTTGCCTACTAGCTTATATATATATATATATAATAAGCTGAGAGATATCCTTCTCGAGGCGTCTATTTTCTCGTCGCATATTTATGTGAGTCTAAGAGGTGTGAGGAAATTATTCGAAACTCTTGATCTGCCTCATTTTTACTTCCATTTCCTCTTTGTAATTTTCACGATTTTAATTATAATTATATTTAGTTTATTTCTTCTTCTTTTTTCACGTGTAAATGAACATCAAATTTTTTTCAAAATGGAAAATGTTTACATTGAAGATTGTTGCGACTATAGAAAGCCTCTCGACTTAATTAGTATTATAGTAAAATAACAAATAAATTTTCAATTATTTAAAGTTTTGTTAAAGTAAGATATAAGTTATGTAATTTATTTTAATAGTTAAAAATATTTTTATATTAAAAATAAAAAGACATATTGTAATATTATTCAATTGTATTTTGATTATCTATAATATAATTTTCTATAAAAAAAAATTTATTATTATTAAAATTATATAGAATGGTTATAACTTTAAACTAATTAAAATAATATTTAATATCAATCCTTATAATAAATAAATAAAATAAATTAATAGATTTCACAATTAAAATTAAATAATAATAAATGCACAAAGATTAACTTTATATGTCAAAAAAATATAAAGCATTTGAAAAATAAATCAATAGAACACAGTAAATATTTAAAATTATATGATAGTTATAGATATAATATTTTTAAGCTAAAAATACTATTTTTCAAATTAATTAGAAATAAACATTCACTATATTGCATGGATAAAAATATGGTACTAAAATCATTAATTTTTTATATTGTAGAAATTGTTTATATAATATTCAAACTTTCATAATCAACATATTGCCTGGTAACAAAATTGTTAGTTTTATATATTCTTCAAATTGTCCATATAAGAGCAAAACTTTGATATTCAATCACATAATCAATAAATAAATTTCACAATTTATTAACTTAAAAAATGTGCATGTAAAGTATGAAAATTTTTATTTTTTGAACATATTTAATTTTACTTCATAAAGATTGGTTGAAAAAGAATTATATAATAACCAGTTAAGAGTAAAGATCGAAAAAGTGATGCAATAGTACTTAGTCTATGGACAAGTAATAGAATATAGAAGTTTCTATCATGGAAGAATAAGTGACTCAATGGTTAAAAATTTCATATGGATTTAAGTAGATTCTAAGATTGAATATCAACATATCTAAAATGTACATCAAGGAATCAAGTATTCCTTCAAAGTAAAAATGCATTATGATGTACATAGACTCTAAACTCTTACAATGAATTTATCCATTTACATGGTTTAGAAATTTGAATTTATTTGGTGAATCAAAGTTCATTCAATATTTCTCACAAAAAAAGACTTCATTAGTCACCACTTTCTGGTGGGGATGAAGTTTTTATTGTTTTTTATTATTTGACTATGACTATTGAAGATTGTGTTGTTTAACTTAGGAGTAGAGAGATGGAACATCTAATGCATAAGACATCTTCACATAGTCTTCTACCGTTATTTCTTAATTGATATAGCAACATGAAATGGATAGATAGAAGAAATACCCCTAAAACTAGTATTTTAATCTTATGGTCATAAATTGTTAATGTGAATTAAAATAGAAAATTATAATAATTATAAAGAAAATAAAGTTGAAAATGAAACTAAGGTAATGCTAATCATATTATTAGAATGTGTTTCTACAATTGACCAATCATTTGGCTAGACACAAACAAAAAATATATAAAGAAAATGGTCTACTCTTTTAGAGTTGTCTAGTAGAGGATGGTCCAAATTATCTCATCCTTTGTAATCCCTTGTTTAAGCATGATAATTAAATCCATCATGAAACCCTAATCAGGCACATGAAAGCATCTCTACAAAGCATTGTTCTTATGCAATTTGACATGTGTTTCACTAGCACAAAATTCTTTTGCTAGAAGAAATAAAAAATCTATTCTTATAAAGAAAATATAGTGAGAAAGAATGAATCGAGAACTTGTTGGATATTTTTTCCCCCATTAAGCCCATCACTAAAAAATTGATCTAATAAGTTTTCAATGGACAAAATTCAGTCATAGTATGTTAACACATCATATATGTTGCTAACCTTCATGTTATGCTCATTTCACTATTTTGCAAGGTTACCTTTTTGCCCCCTATGAAATGGTGAAACCTTTAGGCCCTGTCACATGTTTCCATTCTATTTAGCAATGTCAGTGTTGTGTTTTCCCAAAAAAAATTAGGCTCATGCATCTTTGTTTTTCATCAATGGTCATGGTTTTCCCTTGCCATCCCACAATCAACTTCAAGGAGTTGCATGGTGGATCATGGGATAACAAGATTATGTCATGTGGTGGGGTGTTAACATATTATGCTATCCCTTCCAACATTTTTTTCCTATATATTATGGGAGATTGGGTCAGTTGTCTAATTTAAGGTTTTCCCTCTTCTAACGGGTCTTGTGGGCCTTTGTTAGTGCCATGTTTTATCAAGTTTTATGTCGTGCATCTTTCCAATGATCAATGACCCAGGTTTCTTTCATTTTTTTCAATAGCTTGTTGGGGATCTTGTGAAATGGTAATATTCAAGGGATCAACATTATACGTGAGTTAACATGTCATATTATATCTTCTTAACAATTTTTGAGAATGACATAATTTGGTTGTTTGCGGCCGTGACATGTTTCTAGAGTTGAGTATTAATGTAAATCACTTTTTTGGCTTTGATATCATTATGCTAGTGCATTACATGCTTATTTATTGACTTGCAAGGATAAGATATGCCATATTTATCCTTTCATTTATTGTGTGTACTTCATTGGCCTTTTCTTGTCACTTATGAGAATCAATTTGCATACAACATGAGATTTTATTTTAATATTAATATGTTACTATTCTCTGTAACTTTAATTCCATTGTGGTTGGAGTTTGAACTTCAAGTTTAGACCTGAGTTGTGCCTAATCTATAAATGTAAAGTTTGTAAATTATTTCAAGGTTCTTCTCTAGTTCATTGGAGCAACATTTTGCTCTACAACAATAACTCACTTTCACCTTCCATTAATGAAATTCCTTTGTTTTTACCTCTTCTTGTCGTTCATTAATATGTGTATATTTCTTGCTTTATTTTGAATGTTTCCATTCTATTTTCCTAACTTGTACGTCATGTTTAGCTTGCTAGCAGGAACCTCCTTTTCCTTATAGTGTATGATAAGTTATAATCTACATACAAGCTCTTGGAAGGTAGATTAGAGTTTAGATTTGTGTATGTTGGGCATTCTATTGATGTTTAGTGCAGTTATAGGAAAAGAGAGGCTATTTTATTTCAATCTAGTGCATTGCCCCCTTTCTCTTTTAGTATTTGATTTCATACAATCATTATCTCTTTTCCCTCAAAGCAATAGTTAGGTGCATCTTGATTGTAAGAAGTTTGACCTTCTTGAAATATTCAACCTCAAAGTGCAAGTCTGACACTTGGAGGTTGTTTACATGGTACATGAGGTTACCTATGGATAGCAAATTGGACATGAGTGCAAACTTTTATGTCAATAGTTTTTGGCATGCCCAGTGGGACACGATTTCAGCTACATAAGTCTGTTGATTATCCAATTCAAGATCCATTCATTGAGAATTTAGGTGATATACTCAGTGTCATAGCCTTTGGAGGCATTTCAATCAAACATCATAGTGTTTGTAAGTGTAAATCTACTAGTTTCAAAAGATTAAGCGTTGGTACATGTCAAGACCATTTATGATCTTGTATGTTTCTTGAAAAAAAATCTATGAAATTGTAGCTTTTATGAAGTACTAATCATGGCATTTAATATAAATGACCATTATTCGCCCTCATGTCATGATGACTCTATTCCTCAACCCACATACTATCAATCACAACTACAACGAAATGACCAGTATACGCAAAATTCTTACTACCCTCCTACCCCTACTCCACCAGTCCCAATATCCTCATATAAATAGCTTGAAGTTGTGATGTTGGCCTTCCAAAAAAAGATTAGAATGAGTAGCTGTTGTCTTGGAATAGGAAGTGTGATGACATTCCAAGACAATGAGAAGTAGACCAATAGCAGGAGGAGATGACATACCATGCCTATCTCCAAGAAGAGGAAGAGAGGGAGAAACAACACATAATTTTGAGAAGAAACGTGCAAAGCAAGTTACTGCAAAATAAGAAGAAGAGAAAATGAAGCTCAAGTTAGCTCATTTTTCAGGCCAAAGAATAAGGAGTAGCCCCTTCTCATAAGTCTAGTGTTCCAAGCTTCAAGAGGTCTCATCTATTGCAAGAGCTTACTAAAAACACTTCTCAACTCGCTATATAAGAAACTTTACCCTCACAGTCTTTTATACATGTTTTGGTTTAACTCTTTAAGGGTGGTTCAATTGTATTGATGACCCAAATATTTCATTTTAGAAGAGTACACAAAGCTAAAGTTGTCATAGGAGGAGTTGCAACCTGATGTTCATGATCCTTCACATAGGATCGAGGAGGGCCAAGAGGTGGAATAGGAACAAAAGGAAGAGGGCCCAATCCTCTTATTTGAAGAGCTTCCCTCTTTTATAGAGGAAGAAGAAGAAAACAAAGTTGTTCCTTCTCTCGAGGAAATGATGTAGGACCATCTTGGGGTAGTTCGCTATCATGTATGTTGGTGATTCAAGAGCATTGAGCTTTAATTTTTTGGACCTATGTTTCATGAGGTTAGGGTTATGTTCAAGGCATATTGGTGGACCATGTCCTATGTGTGCATAGTGATTGGATGGACCCTATTGGAGTTAGAGCTCTTTTGGTGGTTGTTGGTAACATGTTCCTTATTCTTGGGCAGACTTTTGGAGATTGTTTCTGTGAGATTCAATTCGCGGGAGTTGGCTTGTGCAATCTTAGATATGAATCCTTAGATGGCATGTGGTCCTATGTCTAAGGCTATATAATATTATTTTATCTTATGAGTTAGTTATGATTGTAAACTTGGGGCATGTCCTAAGTGTTATTTAATCTACCAAGTTGACTTGTAGCTTGAGTGTTTATTTAATGTAACTTTCTAGGCCAACTCATGGATTGGTTTTATATTAGTAGAGGGTCTTATAATGTCAAGATTCATTATTCAATGGAGCATGAAGTAGCCAGGAGTATCTTGAGGGATGATAGCTAGGAGGTGGATCTACACAAATGAGGATTGAGTTGCATTCTTCTTTGTAATTGTTGTAACCTAGAAGGCCTTACAACTAGGTATGTTGGATATTAATCTATTAATTTTATGATGAGAATATGTGTTGCAATTGATCTGAATCTTTATGTTGTCGTTATGTTTTTGTTGTGTAGTTATTTCTTGGAGGCTGAGTCATCTCCTTTGGGAACACACCTATCTTGTACTGGATCAAGTGGTATCATATTAAAGGTTTGACCTGGTTGGTGATTGTTAGAGCATGGGTTGTAGAGATTTGATATGATTCTTATTATAGATCCATGTTCTTGGACTTGTGAGACCCTTTCTTTTTGTTTGTGCAAGGTGGTAGGTTATGATCTGACTTGCAAGCAACTCGATTTGACACAAGGTACTTGGATGGGATTTATTGCAAAGGGTTTTCAAAGATCTTAGAATATACCTTTGAGAAGATTAGACCCTAGGGCATTTGTCGATCTTTGTGATGTTGTGGAGATATACATTTCAAAGAAGGTTGTATTAAATTTTGGATTCAATATGGTGTTAATGAAGAATGATATGGTCATTGAAATCATGAGAGCTATAGCTGGTTTACTAAGGAATGTAAGTACGAAAAATGGTAATGAGGAAGATGTTGAATACTTTGAGGTTGTTGGATCTAGTGGTGAAGATTAAACTAATCATATGGAGAGATATGTGGAAGATAGAACTGGTCGGTTGAATAGATCTAGAGCTCAATTGAAACTAAAGTATAAGATGGAGGTTTCTAATTTCTTAGATACTTTGAATCCCAAGGACCTGATTGATTGGATTGGTGAGCTAGGAGACTACTTTGAGCTAGAGGATATTGGAGATCCCCTTAGAGTGAGGTTGGCATAGACTAAGTTGAAAGGACATGCTTCTTTATGGTGGAAAGAATTGTAGAGAGAGAGAGAGAGAGAGAGAGAGAGAGAGAGAGAGAGAGAGAGAGAGAGAGAGAGAGAGAGAGAGAGAAGATGAAGGTGAAATGAGGATCACTGGGTGGAGACTAATGGTGATAAGATTGAAGGATAAGTCCATTCCTACTTATTATGAACTTGAATTGTTTAAGAGATTGCACAGTCTAAAGCAGAAGGATATGATTGCAAAGGATTGTTTTGAGGAGCTTTACAAGTTAACTATTTGGTCTAGACATAGAGAACTTTATAAAGAAACTGGGTCTAAGTATATTAAATGTTTGAGATTCAATATTCAAGATGAGATTGATATGCTAAAGATTGATTTGGTTGAAGATGCTTATTAGTATGTTGTAAAGGCATAAGATAAGTTTAAGAGAAGACATTGAGGTAATTCTCAAGGGAAAGATAAGTAAGGACACTTAGTGGAGGATAAACCAATTGTCGAGGCTAAACAAAAACCAATTGAATAGAGGAGAAGAACATGCAGAGGTAGATTTTAAGGTACTTTCTATAGATGTGGTGAAGAAGGACATAGATCCTTGTAATTATTTCTCAATGTTAATAGGAAGGTTGGTGATAGAAGAACTGTTGTGGTAACCTAAATTCATCTATATATCATGGCCCCGAGTTTCGTTTCGACCCTATTTTTACGTGCCCTACCCCTATAATAAACTAAAAGGGGGCCCCTTGTAGGAAATAATCTATTTAGGGGGCAATAATATGCCCATAAAATTATAGGGTAGGGTGGGGGCATTGGCATACCCCAAGGCCCCCAAACAGATTATTGATGAGAATGAGGACTCGATGTGTTGGATGTTAACCTATTGATTATATTATGAGAATACATGTTGCAATTGATCTGAATCTCTTTGTGATTGTTATATTTTTGCTATGTGGTTATTTGTTGGGGCCTAGGTCATCTCTTGGGTCTTGACTGACAACTAGCATTTCAAAAAAATACAATTATTACTTCATATTCATAGGAAGACAATTATATCAGTCATGTTCATGTGAATGAGAATAACAGTTACAATCAGTTAAATGGAAATTTCCTAGCTAACAATTGAAGACACCATCAATGAATTTAACAAGGAATTTAAAATCTACATGCCATAGAATTCAAAACCAAAATCCATTTAGGATGCTTCTATAAAATCCAGGTCAATCCATAAATATAATTTAGGAACAAATACCACTTTATCGAAATGACAATTACCATCAAATACCACTATATCATTGAGGGCATCAAATACCACTGTAGCAATTAGGGCATCAAACACAATCTTATCATATAGGGCATCAAATACCATTGTATCATTTAGGGCATTAAATATCACTCTATCAATTAGGGTATCAAATACCATTATATCATTTAGGGCATCAAATACCATTGTATCATTTATTCTCCTTCCATTGCTAATTATTACAATAACATTTAGTTAGAAAATATGCTCATATTCATTATTCAAATAAATGAAAGACTAAAATAAAAATCCATCAGACAAACCTATCTCTTGCATATATAGATATATTCCATGCTCAATTAGAAGATCAACCAATTTAACTGGTTACCAATTACATTAACGAGAAGAGTTGCTTTCATCAAAAGAAAGAACCAAATTGATGATATAAATCAATCCACCTTATCTTCTAATTGAATAAACATCATAAAAGTAAAATACATGTTACCGATAAATTTTTGAATGCATAAATTATATTTGTCTGATGCATGTCCTAATATCTTGTGGAGAGGGGAAACATTGTCAGGGACTTAATCTCCCAACTGCGGACCCTATAAAATACATAATCTCATTCGAGAAAGGCCCTCCCTACCTAAAACAGACGTGGAACACCTTGTCCACCCACTAAGCATCTTGGTGCTTAATTCCACCACTCAACTAGGCATCAAGAACTAAACATTAGACTACCATGAGTTGACTCATCTTAAACTATTTTAATTTACTTGCTTATTGGTTACTGATTTTTATTTATCTTATCATGTAGGGATGTACTTGATGTTTAATAAGTATATGCACACACCCTCATCTCAACCATATTGGTCTTCCTAGATGAATGCCTAGGTAATTTGACTCTGTGTGTGTGTGTGTACGTATGTACGTATGTATGTATAAACATTCATAGCCATGTATACTACCCAACCTGGGTCGATGGCTTCAACAAAAGATTCATATTACTTGTCTTTCATAAGATTACTAGAAACATTCTTCATTCATAGTCAATGCATTATAGATGAGAAATTATGGCTTTTTGAGCCATTAACACATGGATGTTGTACTTATCTCAGAGGTACATTTATGATACCCATGTACAAGTTAGCTCTTTTAAATAAAGATCAAAAGAATACTTAACTTACTTAGAGTTAGCATTTTTCTTATATTACACAAACAACAAAAGTAAAGGAGGAAATCCATGGGACTGTAAATCATTCCTTTTCCTAGACTTAGTACTGATATTGTTTCCTTCATTTAGCAGACTGAACTATTTAATCTAATGCTTGAATTAAAAATAGTGCAAGAAGATAAAATACAATCATGACCTGAGATATCCAGCTCGATTCAGGCTCAATCTTGTGGTCAATCAATGTTGGAGATGAGAGCCTGTTATTTCGTGCATTAATGAAAGAATAACTTTGTCTTGGGAATGAATGCTGGTAATATGAGCAATAAATCATACACACTCAATGCAATAGAGAAATACATTATAATTTGGATTGAAATAACATCTTTGTAAATATGAAACTTCGTCACAAGTAGGAGTATCAAAGAGCAACAAGCTAGAGATGGGAGAATGAATAAGAATCTCATTGTCAGCGTAGATAAAAGGCTCACCACTATGCATTTTTGGTTACACAAGAAAAGTTGAGGTGGTAAGAAGTTACAGCAAAACCATCGGTTCATGTGGCTTTCATATTTAAAAGGTTGCCTCCAAAATTAATGAAGTCTAATGGAGAAAGAAAGAAATATAGAGGGCCGCTCAAGGAAAAAAATAATAATCAAGACCCTAGTCAAAGGTGAAAGAAATAATAATATTGTCTTAGTATATAACACCATGGTATCTATAGATACCTATCTATGTCTACCATGGTATCTATAGATACCTATCTATGTCTGTATGTACATATGTATACTTGTGTAAAACCCCAACCATATATTTCTTACATATATGCCAAAATTCAACTATGTGTATACATCCTTACACACACACACACACACACACCCACACACACACACACAATTTATTTATATATGTACATGTATAGATATTTAGGTATCATGATGTCCAATATGATGAGACATGCTTATGCACTAGTAGGCTCCAACTATACAATTACAAAAGTACAAGTTTTCCAAATTTCAATTCATGCTTAGTGATCTATTTACTATTAAATGATTTGTAATTTAACAAGTTAGCTCATGGTCAGCCAAAATACACTCTTGTTTTCCTAGTCATTTACCTTAAGCCATGGTGGTTCAAGGCTCATACCTATTTTCTTTGTAATGGTGGTGCCCCCCCCATGCCCAATTCCTTTCTGGTAATGCTTCCCCCCTTCGACATGCTCTTGCAAGGGAATTCTCCATGATTATATTATATTCCTAAATATAATAACAATTTACCAAAAAAAATTGTTTTTCATAAACCATCATAATGGCAAACCACCATTCCACTTCCCATGATGAATAAACAACTTTCCAAGATTTCAAGATAACAATATAATAGCATCATAACGATTTACTAACATGTCATCTTCATACAAAATTAGAATGATTAACCATCTTACCATTTCACATGATCATAACTAATTTTAACTGTTAACTAACTTCACTTGGAACCTCAATGGCTATGTGAACATTTTAAAATGAGTAAAAAATTAGGATGTAACAATCTTCTTTGGGGATACCCCTACCTTGTATTGCATCAAGAACAAATATTGGCTTTTGAGCTTTTACATGAATTAGAGGATTGTTTTCTAGAAAACAATCAACTGTTGTTATAAGGAGCCCTCTACAACATGAAGGCTAAGAAAGAGGACCCTAATGATATATCTATGCTTGATAAAGGAAATGTTGATACATATGATGTTGTCCCTCAACTTATTCATACTATTCCAACAAAGAAAGAAGAAATTAATGAGGATAATTTTTTGGATGAGTTGAAAATATTTTGCTTATCCATAAACATAAATCCATTTTCTCCTTCATCACAAGATCATGAGTTTCTACAAAAACAAGTAGATATCTACACCATATAGTAGCTCCTAGGAGAGTGGTTTATAAGCATTATGAAGAAGAGGTGGAGATCATATATTCACAAAAAAAAGTGTCACTTTCAAACTACTAGGATACCATCATTGCAAAGCACACCAATATGGTCACAATTGATTACTTAGATCAAGTTAGAGGATATTGGAGATCCCCTTAGAGTGAGTTTGGTATAGACTAAGTTGAAAGGACATGCTTCTTTATGGTGGGAAGAATTGTAGAGAGAGAGAAGACAAAGGTGAAACAAGGATCACTAGGTGGAGACTAATGGTGATAAGATTGAAGGATAAGTCCATTCCTACTTATTATGAACTTGAATTGTTTAAGAGATTACACAATCTAAAGTAGAAGGATATGATTGTAAAGGATTGTATTGAGGAGCTTTACAAGTTAACTGTTCAGTTTGGACATAGAGAACTTTATAAAGAAAATGTGACTAAGTATATTTAATGTTTGAGATTCAATATTCAAGATGAGATTCATATGATAAAGATTGATTTAGTTGAAGATTCTTATTAGTATGTTGTGAAGGCATAAGATAAGTTTAAGAGAAGACATCAAGGTAATTCTCAAGGGAAATATAGGTAAGGACACTTAGTGGAGGATAAACCAATTGTCGAGGCTAAACAAAAACCAATTGAATAGAGGAGAAGAACATGTAGAGGTATATTTAAAGGTACTTTCTACATATGTGATGAAGAAGGACATAGATCCTTGTAATTATTTCCCAATGTTGATAGGAAGGTTGGTGATAGAAGAACTATAGTGGTAACCTAAATACATCTATATATCATGGCCTCAAGTTTTGTTTCAATCATATTTTTATGTGCCCTACCCCTATAATAAACTAAAAGGGGTCCCCTTGTAGGCAATAATCTGTTTAGGGGGCAATAATATGCCCATAAAATTATAGGGTAGGGTAGGGGCATTAGAATACCCCAGGGCCCCCAAACAGATTATTGATGAGAATGAGGACTCAATGTGTTGGATGTTAACCTATTGATTCTATTATGAGAATACATGTTGCAATTGATCTAAATCTCTTTGTGATTGTTATATTTCTGCTATGTGGTTTTTTGTTGGGGGCTTGGTCATCTCTGTAACAACCACTTTTCTTGGGTCTTAACTAACAACTAACATATCAAAAAAATACAATTATTACTTCATATTCGTAGGAAGACAGTTATATTAGTTATTCTCATGTGAATGAGAATAATAGTTACAATCAGTTAAATGGAAATTTCCTAACTAACAATTGAAGACACCATCAATGAATTTAACAAGGAATTTAAAATCTACATGCCATAGAATTCAAAACCAAAATCCATTTAGGATGCTTCTACAAAACCCAGGTCAGTCCATAAATATATTTTAGGAACAAAATACCACTTTATTGAAATGACAATTACCATCAAATACCACTATATCATTGAGTGCATCAAATACCACTGTAGCAATTAGGGCACCAAATACCATTGTAGCAATTAGGGCATCAAATACCAATGAAGCAATTATGGCATCAAATACCATCGTATCATATAGGGCATCAAATACCATTGTATCGATTAGGGCATTAAATACCATTGTATTAATTAGGGTATCAAATACCATTATATCATTTAGGCCATCAAATACCATTGTATCATTTATTCTCCTTTCATTGCTAATTATGGCAATAACATTTAGTTAGAAAATATGTTCATATTCATTATTCAAATAAATGAAAGACTGAAATAACAATCCATCAAATAAACCTATCTCTTGCATATAGATATATTCCATGCTCAGTTAGAAGATCAATCAATCTAATTGGTTGCCAATTACATTGACGAGAAGAGTTGCTTTCAGTAAATGAAAGAACTAAATTGATGATATAAATCAATCCATCTTATCTTCTACTTGAATAAACATTATAAAAGTAAAATACATGTTACCAACAAACATTTGAATGCATAAATTATCTTTGTCTGATGCATGTCCTGACATCTTGTGGAGATGGGAAACATTGTCAGGGGCTTAACCTCCCAACTACGGACCCTATAAAATATCCCCACATAATCTCATTCGAGAAAGGCCCTCCCTACTTGAAATAGACATGGAACACCTTGTCCACCCACTAAGCATCCTGGTGCTTAATTCCACTACTCGGCTAGGCATAAAGAACTAAACGTTAGACTGCCATGAGTTGACTCATCTTAAACTCTTTTAATTTACTTGCTTATTGGTTACTAATTTTTATTTCTCTTATCATGCAGGGATATACTTGGGGTTTAATAAGTATCAACACACACCCTCATCTCAACCATATTGGTCTTTCTAGATGAATGCCTAGGTTATATAAACATTCACAGCCATGTATACTACCTAACCTAGGTCAATGGCTTCAACAAAAGATTCATATTACTTGTATTTCATAAGAGTACTAGAAACATTCTTCATTCATAGTTAATGCATTATAGATGAGAAAATATGGCTCTTTGAGACATTAACACATGGATGTTGTACTTATCTCAAAGGTATATTTACAATACCCATGTACAAGGCAGCTCTTTTAAATAGAGATCAAAAGAATACTTAACTTACTGAGAGTTAGCATTTTTCTTATATTACACAAACAACAAAAGTAAAGGAGGAAATCCATGGGACTATAAATCATTCCTTTTCCTAGACTTAGTATTGATATTGTTTCCTTCATTTAGTAGACAGAACTATTTAATCTAATGCTTGAATTCAAAATAACACAAGAAGATCAAATACAATCATGACCTAAGATATCTAGCTCGATTCAAGCTCAATCTTGTGGTCAATAAATGTTGGAGATGGGAGCCTATTATTCTGTGCATTAATGAAAGAACAACTTCGTCTTGGGAATGAATGCTGGTAATATGAACAATAAATTGTGCACACTTAATGCAATAGAGAAATACATTTTTAATTTAGATTGAAATAACATCTTTGTAAATATGAAACTTCATCACAAGCAGGAGTATCAAAGAGCAACAAGCTAGAGATGGGAGAATGAATAAGAATCCCATCATGAGCATATATAAAAGGCTCACCACTATGCATGTTTGGTTACACAAGAAAATTTGAGGTGGCAAGGAGTTACGACAAAACCATTGGTTCATGTGGCTTTCATATTTAAAAGGTCACCACCAAAATTAATAAAGTCTAATGGAGAAAGAAAGAAATATAGAGGGCTGCTCAAGGAAAAAAAAAATCAAGACCCTAGTCAGAGGTGAAAGAAATAATAATATTGTCTTAGTACATAACAACATGGTATCTATAGATACCAATCTATGTCTATATGTATATACGTATATATGTGTAAAACTCCAACCATATATTTCTTACATATATGCCAAACATCAAGTATGCATTTACATCCTTTTATATGTGTGTGTGTGTGTGTGTGTGTGTGTGTGTGTGTGTGTGTGTGTGTGTGTGTGTAGATATTTAGGTATCACAATGTCCAATATGATGAGACATGTTTATGCACTAGTAGGCTCAACTATACAATTACAAAGGTAAAAGTTTGCTCAAATTTCAATTCATGCTTAGTGATCTCTTTACTATTAAATGATTTGTAATTTAACAGGTTAGCTCATGGCCGTCCAACATACAGTCTTGTTTTCTTAGTTGTTTACCTTTAGACATGGTGGTTCATGGCTCATACCTATTTTCTTTGTAATGACAGTGCCCCCCCATGCCCAATTCTTTTCTAGCAATGCTTCCCCCCTTTGATGTTCTCTTGCAAGGGAATTCTCCATGATTATATTATATTCCTAAATATAATAACAATTTACCACAATAAATTATTTTTCATAAACCATCATAATGGAAAACCACCATTCCACTTCCCATGATGAATAACCAACTTTCCAAGATTTCAAGATAACAATATAATAACATCATAACAATTTGCTAACATATCATCTTCATACAAAATTAGAATGATTAACCATCTTACCATTTCACATGATCATAACTAATTTTAACTGTCAACTAACTCCACTTGGAACTTCAATGACTATGTGAACATTTCAAATTGAGTCAAAAATTTGGATGTAACAATCTCCTTTGGGGATACCCTTACCTTGTACTACATCAAGAACAAATATTGGCTTTTGAGCTTTTACAAGAATTAGAGGATTGTTTTCTAGAAAACAATTAACTGTTGTTATAAGGAGCCCTCTACGACATGAAGGCTAAGAAAGAGAACCCTAATGATATATCTATCCTTGAGGAAGGAAATGTTGATATGTATGATGTTGTCCCTCAACTTATTCATACTATTACAACAAAGAAAGAAGAAATTAATGAGGATAATTTTTTGTATGAGATGGAAATATTTTGCTCATCCATAAACATAAATTCATTTTCTCCTTCATCGCAAGATCATGAGTTTCTACAAAAATAAGTAGATATCTACACCATATTAGTAGCTCCTAGGAGAGTGGTTCATAAGCATTACGAAGAAGAGGTGGAGATCATATATTCACAAAAAAAAGAGTCACTTTCAAACTACTAGGATACCATCATTGTAGAGCACACTAATATGGTCACAGTTGATTACTTAGACTGAGTATGATCAAGAGGATACCCCATAAGACATCTATCTTTGCAAAAAAATCAACAAGTTTCCCTCAATCATGCTTGTTTTAGAGCATGAGGGTGAGTTTCAAAAAAGGGAGCAAGTTTTTCTTGCTCAAAATGGAAATGATGTAGTGTTGGAGAAATTATTACTGGGAAGGTACTTTACAGTACAAGTGTATGTTTTTCATGCCTTCTTTTCTATCTAGTTTCCCACATGGGTGAAAGGAAAAAACAATTAATAAGGAGGGGCAACTATTTTAACAAGCTCATTGATGATTTTGTTTAATTTTCTTCATTGTAAATACCTATCCATAGTAGAGTAGGCATTTTCAACTTTCCAAGAAGTGCATGAGCATGACTATTTCCTCCAGGAGATAACAAGTTTTTATTTTTTGTTGAGGTTGTAAGTTTTGTGAAGTTATAGGTGGGCTGATGTGTCATTATTTATTAGTGACTCCATGCCCAATGGATTTCTTAAGGTCACTAATATCATAATTAGCAAACAAGAATCCTCTCTAAGTTACTAGAAATGTTGGCTATTTTTTTCTCCCCTTCAACCCGTCTCAAATGACCAATCTGAGAAATTTTCAATGGGTTAAATTTTATCACAGTAGGTTAATACATCATATATGTCACTAACCTTTTTGTTATGCATGTTTTCTATTGCAAAAAGGTTTCCTTTTTGCCCCTTCCAAAATGGAAAAACCTTTTAAACTCCAACACATGTTTTCATTATGTTTAGCAATGCTAGTGCTACATTTTCTTAAGTTTTAAGGCTCATGCATCTTCATTCTTCATCAACAGTCATAGTTTCCCTTGTCATCTCATGATCAACTTCAAGTAGTGGCATGGCAGATCATTGGATAACAAGATTGTGCCACATGTTAGGGTGTTAATATTTTATGTTATCCCTTCCCAAAAAAAAAATTTCTATTTATTAATGGGAAATTGTGTTGATCGTATGATTTAAAGGCTCTTCTGTACTCACAAGTGTTGCAAGCCCTTTCTAGTGCCATTTTTTATCAAGTTTTATTTCATGCATCTTCCAATGATCAATGACCCACATTTATTTCAAATTTTTACAATAGCTTGATGTGAGTCCTTGCAAAATGGTGATAGTATTTTATCCCATCCTAATAGTTTTGTAAACAAGGTGATTTGATTTTTTGTGACCATGACACATTTCCAAAGTTAAGTATTTAATGCAAATCAACTTTTTGGGCTATGATGTCACAATGCCAATGTACTACATGCTTATTTTATGGTTTGCATTGATAAGATTTGTTAGATTTATCCTTCTATTTTTTGGGTGTACTTAATTGGCCTTTTCATGTCACTTATGAGAATCAATTTGCATACAAGACCATATTTTATGCTTATATTATTTATTGTTATCCTCTATAACTTTAACTCCACTATGGTTGGAGTTAGAACTTCAAGTTTAGATACGAGTTATGCTTGATCTATAAAGGTAAAGTTTGTAAATAGTTTAGGGATCATTCATTGGTTCATTGCAGCAACATTATTCTTTGCAAATGTAACTCTCTCTTTCCTTCCATTAATGAAATTCCTTATTTGTTACCTCTTCTTTTCATTAATTAAGATGTGCATGTTTATTGCCTTGTTTTGAATATTTCTTTTCTATTTTCCTAATTTATTTTTCGTGTTTAACCTATTGATAGTTGTTGTATAGAAACATTCATTTTCCTTGCGACATCTAATAAGTTCTAACTTGGATAGAAGTCCTTGGAAGGTAGATTAGATTTAAGATTTGTGTATGTTGGGTGGTTTTTTTTTAATATTTAGTGCAGTTATAGGCAAAGAATAATGATTTTTCAATATGGTGCACCACTCCCTTTCCCTTTTAGCATTTACTTTTGTGCAATCCTTCTCCATTTCCCCTCAATGCAATAATTAGGTGCATCCTAATTGTAAGGAAGTCAAGCCTCTTTGGAGATTCGACCTCAAAGTGCAAGTCTCACACTTGGAGGTTGTTTCCATGTTACATGAGATCACCCAAGGACAACACGTTAGGCACAGGCACAAACTTTTGTTTCAATTGAACCCTTAGAATCAAAGATTATATCATAGTAAAGAGAAGTTTTTGACCATCTAACTTATCTACAAGATATAACTTTCATCTCTAATGTATCCTAGGAAGTTGTTAAAAAATGCATGTAAGCTATGATTAATCAAATGATGGAAATGTGCAAAAGAAAAGGTAGAAATAATATTTAGATCTTACAATACAATGTAAGTGGTTTTCTCTAGGCATATGGGTGAGTGTAGGATCAAGGGGTTCTTAAAATTGGAAATGTAAAAAAATCATTTGTTAAACAATACAAAAACATGAGTTGACTTTTTCCTTAGGCTAGGTAATGTAATCATGACAACAACAAAAACTTAATGAATAATTTTTTTGATGAATATGCCTTTAGTATTAATTTAAACTATTAAAATATATATTCAAATAAAAAGGGTTAAGAGATGCAAGATCACCTTAGGAGAATCAAATGGCTAATAATAGAAAAAATATCCATGTATGATTAGAATTGATATTTAATTCTAATAGTTGTCCAATTAGAACTAACATTCATTCCAAATGGATCCAAATTACGCAAATTCAAAAAAATATAAAAATATAATGTACAATGTATAAATATATAATTTATAATATTATACATCATTATATAATATGTATTCTAATAGATGATATACATGAATATCTATTATATATTTAGTAACTTAAATTTACATATTTCTAGAAAATCCCTATGTCAGCAAATGGATATCTATTTGGAATGGGTATAGTTTCAAACAAGCATATGTTTGGAATGGATATGTGTTTGTTCTATTGGGCAATAAAATGCAAGGTCAAAATGGGTCATGTTAACCCATAATGACAATCAAGAGTTGTGAGCAACAAGTGGTGAGCAAAAGTGAAGATCAAATATTGATTAGTATCTATTCAATTAATTATTTAAGTGTACATTAGAGAATTTTTAGATGAATTTTAGTTTGTAGTGAAAATTTTATATATGTTTTTTTAGTTCTCAACTTCAATCAAGTTTACTAATGGTTAATAATCCAAGCCCTGCCTTGAAAAATCCTCCCCACCACAAAACCCTCCTTCAATTCAAGATTTAATTAATGTCAATTTGATTAATTGAAAAATATTTTTTAATTATACCATTAGCACCCTCATTTTTCATCAATGATAGCCACCTTAGAGTCCATATTTTTTAGTAGTTAAAACCTCACATGCCAACATAGTTCCTAAATAAAATGGTGAGAGCCCATGAGGAAACACTACGTTGATGTCTTATTAGGTAATCGAATAAGGGGACTTAGACATTTCCAAATCCCAATCAGCCAACTTTTTTCAAATCCTAGAATTAGACACCTCATTAACATACATAAGCACAAATATTTGATTAAATGGTGCACACATCAAGGTATCTACAATTTTTTTTGAGATAATTGATGGATGAGTTATGATGAACCACCCACTGACAATCTTTATGTCTCGAAATAATTATTCACAAATTATATGTTGAATTTTCCCTAGGTAAGCATGTGAATAAATTTTACATGAGATATTCCCAAGGAGGGGGTAGAGGAATGTATTGGAATAGACCTGTAGCATTCTTAGTAGTACAATTCCTATAGTTATCCCCCTCCCAATTATTTGTTGTCCTTGATATACCATTGGTTATTATTCTACGTATAGCCTCATCAAGAACATTAATTATAAAATCTTTAACTATTCATTTGATCCCTCTAAGCTCTTAATTCATGTATTTATCTGACCCTCATACACCTAGTGGATTGGATGGTATTGGTATAGCCTCCTCAACTATACATATTTATGTGTTCTTTACTTATGTTGTGTTCGAACACACATGTTTGGGTTCTCTTGGATCACCTACTAAGATTCTCATTAACATAAGTAATTACAAGCTCTGTTATATAGAAAATGCACTAGATGAGATGGAAGGGTTAGGAACCTATCTTGGAAATTCATCTCATGGTAGAGATGAGGAGGATCTTGGACCCTATTAATATCATGTAGTGGTAAATAGTAAAGTAATTTTATTTTGCATTTCATCTAAATCAATATTTATAAGAGATATTAGTACTAGTATATGTTTATATAATCTATTTAATAATTATGATTAGAGATGATATTATGGTATGGAGTGACTCCAACAAGGCACCATTATTGACATTTTATTTGGCTTAGAGAGTTAGTAGTATACTCTTTTGCACACAGATGTTTACAATTTTTTATTGTACATGAATATTACTCATATTGTCATTAATTAAATTATATATTAATTTATGCTTTGCTCTTATTTTATTCTTATATTTTACTCCAAGTGTGAGAAAGTTGCCAATTTTTCCAACCTCTTATAGCATAAAAATTAACCAATGAAAGATACTTTAAAACAATTTTGATTTTAATTTATAGTTTGAAGTTTTTTTTATCGATAATTTTTTTCTTTTATCTGGAGCTACAAACTAGTGAGGCCCAAAAATTGGGGGACCTCATCCCTTGAGTTCAACACTCAAGACTTGCGAGCACGAAAGACCAACAAGGACTCCAAGCCTGGGGGCACAACCAACACACTCCACCACGGATCTGACATAGTGCCCATGAGCATTCCTAGTCCAATGATGATCTTGAGCCTTGAACAACATTGTATCCATCTCTACAAGCATGAACACTGCCTAGTTGATGCCAATCCTTTATGCCGCCCTACCACCTTATCTCTCCATATTGGTGACCTCCTTATATCTCCCAACAACCATGGCAACAAACATCACCATTCAATAGTTAGGCATAGCCAAACCACCGCAATCAGATCCACCTTGGCATATGCCTCCAAGAATATTTCATCTGCCTCTAGTGTATAAATCCTACCACGTAACTCAACCAGAAACATCCACTATAGTCACAATTGTATATTCCAAGTTTGTGAGATTCGAACCAGCTACTCTCCTATCAAAAATGGATGCAATTAACCATTGCATTGCCAGCTCATGCCCACAGTTTGAAGAAATTATTAAAAGTATTATAACATGATTTAGATGTTATCTTTTCAAAAGTGTGAAATTATTATGCATATGTGCATATTTTTCTAGTCTTACATTATCATTATTTTAATGTACAACAACTAATCTTGACTCCTAAAATAGTTAAATAAGTGTTGCAAGAGGCATGTGGTTATTCTATATGAGTACAAATGTTTCCATAGAAGTATTTGCATGTGTTTACTTTATGTTTATTTTTTAGTAAAAGGGTATTTATTAATTTGTTTCAATTGTATTTTATGTGTTATATAGACTTTTGTAGAATTTGGCATTCTCATTGAGCCTTTGCCACTTACAAATACTAGGATTTTTTTATTGTCCTAGGGGAGCACCGTATGCAAAATTTATTTTAAGAAAGAGATGAGGTAAACCATAATTATATTTTAGAGAAATTAGAGTTTAATATATATTAATTAAATTTGATTTCACATTTCTACATTATTTTACATAATTAATTTAATAAATGTGGTTTGAATTGTTACTCTGCAACCACCTTTAGAGACACAAAATAAATTTAAAGAGATTGAATTTGATGATCCTACACTTGACTTTAGAATTTGCTAGAGACATATAACAACAATTTTTGGATGTCTAGGGATTTGCTAAAAAACTAAAATATTAGAAAATAAATTCAATTTGGTACAAGTTTCAATCTAACATATTTTTCAAATCATGTCAATAACATATTTTTTTAATGTGAAGATGTCTACCTCTATTTTTTCAAAATTTCCATTACTACTAAGGGCGTAGTTTGGACCCTCATGATCTTGCACACATCATAAAACAACTTTAGAAAAAGGAATGTTAAAATTGTAGAATTATAGAAATATACATCCTAAAACATTGGTAAGAGAGAGACAAAGAAAAAGAATGTATTGAAAATGATCTAATCAACTAATGTTGGTATTTTACTAGTCAACTTCTAGGGTTTGATATGAATTTGAATATTGAAATATGTTTTGGTCTCACAATGCACACCCCATTTCTCCTAGAAATGGGGACCCCCTAGTAAATTTTTGTCTTCCAAACTCCTAGTCCGGAGGTTGGGTCACTTTAGGACTCCATTAGAGTTTAGTTCAATTCGCAGTATCTAACTAGGAAGTTTGGAGAAAAAAAAGAGTTTTTCTAATGTTTGTGTTCTTAAGTGTGCACTAGCTCACTAGCACACATACACATGTGTGTAAAGTTCACTACTGTGCACTCCATCTCTTTCTAGAAATGTACACATGTGCATGTGCACACCTCTGAAGGGTGCACGCCTACGGAGATGTGCATTGAGGGCCCGGGGTCTACATAAGACCTCAAACCCCCTAGGAGCTTCACTTTGTTTTTGCCCTCCTCATTAGCACACACCACCACACCCTTCAATGTGTGTAGCCTCCTCCACTCTTGACCTACAAGCACACAAACACCAAGGTTAACCATCTGCGAAGGGGTGCACATGTGCACCTACATGAGGTGTGCATGTGTACACCTTTGCTTATAGAGAAAAAACCTAAAACATAACAAAGGCCTTAAAAACTTAACCTTGAGACCCTAAGAGACTATGAAGGTGCATACCTCCACAAGATGTGCATGCACGTACCTTCCCTTAATCTTAAAACATTAAAACTAAATCTAAGTTACTAAAGCATTAAGGAAGTGTGCACATGCACACCTCCTCAAGGTGCTCATGTGTGCACTTTTGGTGCTTTTAAGATCAAACAAACTATCTTCCCCCCACTTTTCACATGCACTGCACATGTGTGCAGCTACATACGTATGCAACTTTCCTAGGTGTGCACATGTACAACTGTGCACAAAAGGCCAAATTAGCGCACCTGTATAGTTGTAAGGGTGCACTAGGTGTGCTATATTGCAAGAAGGGCATCTTGGGGGGATTGATTGGTTTTGGTTTCATTTTAACTAGGTTTTGGTCCATTTGGGGTCAATTAGGGCTTATTTTAGGTCAAATATTAGCTTTCCAACTAATGTTGTTTCTCTCATACAGATAAGATGGTGTCATCCTCCTCTTCAATGGCTTAAAAGATAGCTCCAAAACTAGTAGCATTTAAGTACCAAGGAGCACCAAGGAAATCCTAATTTCAAGATGGACATGTTGAGATAAGAGACATTGAACTAAGTTATATAGATTGGAATGCATTCCTAATGATCTGTAACAAACCTAAGGAAAGATCTGTGATGGTGTCAGCACTCATCCAATCAGGGCTTGTTAATGTGGCATCAAACTAAAAATTAGTCTAGTCTTCAAAACTCATAATGACTCTTGTAGAACATTATATTACTAAAGAGAAAGTTGTAAATAGTGTGACAGAAGCGATAGTCTTGGAACTTTGACTGAGGAACATCAAGAAAGTATTCCATCTCCCCATGGCAGATTAGTATTTACATGTTTCCTATCATGGATCAGAAAGGTGGTATAAGGATAATTTGAAAGAAACATAGGAGATAGTGCAATCCTACTTCCTGATAGATATAACACTAATGGATCATAAAGTAAAAAAAGTAGACATGACCAGGGGGTATATGAAGGATGACATTGGATATACAATTATACTTCTAAGTAGAGTTATGGGACTTCTTGTAGTAGGAAACCTTCAAACCTAGATGCTCCACTTTATAGAAACCATCAAGATGGAAAATATGCCAATTGATTGGACTACCATCCTAAGTGACAACTTGGATGAGCAACTTGTAGCTGTGAAAACTAATCCATGATTCTATATGACATTATATATGGTGTATTGATTGGCGGCTAGAACCACAAATTACCCTAGCCTCTATGAAAGGGGAAGCATGCAAGATGCAAATGCTTGGCCCTATGTGGTATATCTACAATTGGTGAAGAAGAAACTCTCAGATCATAGTGTGGAATATAGGGTGGTGAATGATGGCTTCATCTTCGCAATTATTAGGTTCATAGAAGAGGATAATGCCAAAAGAATTTCAGTAGAAACAAATGCTAAGTTCATAGAGGTCGATGCTTACTACATTTAGTTTAAAACAATCACATATCTTTGGGTAGTTAGTACTCTAAAAAAATAGAAGAAGCTCCCAAGATATCCATCTGATAGGCTAATCTTGTTGGAGATTGCACACCAACTCACTTTTGCATATGATAGAGTGAGAAAACAACACATGAAGAAATGGCTCTAGCCCATCAGAATTGGTGCTATTGAGGTAAAAAAAAAGCAAGATATTGTCACTTTTAATTCTAAGTAGGATCAATATCCATTGGAAGAATACAACTCCCCTTGCCCATACTTCGACAATATTGGCATGGTTCAACACCTAGTAGGAAAAGATTTTATACATGAAGAAGTGTTGGAAGATCATTAGATGAACATATTATATGACTATGATATCCAAATGAGGGATTATTGTAGGATGACTCTATATTTGGCAAAAAAGGTGTTGAAGATGGAGATCCCTCTAAAGGTTGTGGAGAAAGATACCAAAGATATCTTGGATCCTCTATACAATAGGGACAAGATCTATGACTGACCTATAATGATTGTAGAAATTGGGAGAGATGAGAATGCAAACATCAATTATCAAGCTAGGCATATAGTCTAGCTTACAAAGGAATGGATCAAGAAACCATTCAGAATTCCAGTTCCTTAGGCTGTACCCCTACAGGCTACTACAAGACCAGTTAAAGGAAAAGGGGCTAAAGTCATAGTGCTAACCTTCCCTACTCAATCCTAGGTAAGGCCATAAATGGTACAGTAGCATGAGAGGGAGGTTGAGTACTTTGAAGCTGATAAGAGAAATAAAAGGAAAAGCATTCATTCAAAGGCTAAGAAATAAACAACCCAAGTGCCTCAACAAGAACAAGCACAACCTAAGCAAGATGAGCCTACAACTCAAGAGCTTGAACAATGACCACAAGTGCCTCCCTAGCCAAAATAGGTATAGAAAAAAGTCACAAAGGAAGAGCATCTGGAAGAGAAGAGGGTACCACTAGTGGCTACACAAGAGGAATAAGCCTCCCCCTCAACTCCCAAAAGGGCTAGGATTGAGTCAATTGTGTTGGGAACATGAAGGAGAAGATTAAATAAAAAGAACACTCCACCCCCACAGGTGCCTAAGAAAATGCTAGAAGTGGAAGTGAAGGAAGAAGAAGGGGAGCATATTGAATATGTCCCCCTAAGCCAAAGGACCTGTTCTACAGGGGCAACAAAGGAAGAAAGAAGAAGAAGTTCAATAGTGACCCCTCCATTTGCTCAAAAGGAACCTGTCTAGGTACTAACATTTGAGGATAAACAACAACAATGGATAGCTGACATGGAGGGTCAAGAAATTAATGTCTTCAACCTCTCTAATTTTGAATTTATGCCAATAAGTACTATAATGGTGGGAGAAAAGATAAGAGATACTCCCATGAGTGAATCCTTAGGAGAGGATTGTAATCAATTGCCACTTTACCTCAAGGACCTCTTGGAATTCCCCCACCACCATTTTAGGACTTGACCTTTCTAGATAAAGGCCTAGTGACTCCACTTCCTCATGCTACAGAAACATAAGAACAAGTAACAAAGGAAGCAGAGCCCCAACAACTGCAAGTCGATGAAGTATCTAAGGAAGGGAAATTCCTAAAGAGCCTCAAAAACTTGTCATGATACTGAAGCTAGGACCTTATCCCAACAAAATATAGAGACTCCATCTATAGATCTTTCTCAATGAGAAAAGACTCTAGAGAGGACTTATAAGGGAAAGGAATAACCTCTTCGGCAAGATACATGTCTCACATGGGCACTACACCTACATGGTTGAAGAGGGAGGTAATGTTTTTCTAGAAAAGGTAGCTAGACTTGATTTTTGAGGAAGGAATGAGAGAATTGGTGAAAGTAATCAAGAAGCCTGAGCCACCTACAAGTGATGCACGAACACTGGCCTTCACAATGAAGAACCAAGATCAAGACTTTCTTGCACATATAACTATTCCTCCTCCACATGCTGACACCAAAAAAATGACTCCTAAGGACTATCAAATCAAGGAGGTCATGTTGGGGAAGCCCATAATAGACACTACAAAATTGATGATCACTACGGGGATGAAAGAGGTGTTTAGACACATGGAACAGGATGAATCTAAATTGATAACACTGCAAAAACAAAATGAGTTATTAAAAGGCTATTTGCATGAGGTTGTGGGCCCTATTCACCTAAATAATCTAGAGATTTCTCTTACTAAGGCATTAGAGAGGAAAGGCATAGGAATGGTAAAATTGGACCCAATTTCGAAAGCATTTCAGCTTTGGCATGACAATTTTGAGGAGAAAGTTGTGCAAATAATACAGGGTAATTTGAAATTATTGCACCATATTCAATTGAGTGCAAACAAACTGGTATCCATAGTGAACTAGGATTTTAGATTAATGGATGAGGTACATACCTAGGTTAAAGACCTATAGGCATTGAAATCAATAAAAGGTCAAAGGTATCATACATTTATGGAGATATATATTGCCGAAGAGCTAGACAAGCTTGATGATTGGATTGAAAAGATATCCATCGGCAATAAAGTCATGGAAGGGATACACATGGAGATCCAAAGGATTAGAGACCAAACTCAAGAGAAATTTTTGGAAGTGGAAACATACAAATATCACCGCTTGCCTTGAGATTTTTGAAAACAATTCTAAGACCAAGCTCATAGCGATGTAATCAGTAGTCCAAAATTTTTGAGGAACACTCAAAAATGTTTTGTTAGATGAAGACATAAGACAAGCATTAAAGACTAGAGAGGTATTGTTGGAGTTGGATACAAAGCTTTAAGATTTTGTGGCTACTCAGATCAAAATAAGTAACTGTCAATAGACAGTAAAAGACAAATATGGAGCTTTAAATTTTCAAGAGGCTAGCCTAATAGCAAAGATTATAAAGAAATTCAAGAGCAAACATACTGACATCATTTTCATCTAAAGGGGTGGAAAACCCATATGCTAGAAATATAGTTTTGACACTTCATTTTTTTGGGGAATTTTGCAACCTTTCAGTTTCATCAATGTGTGTGGGTGTGCTTTTCATAAAGAAGCACCAATAGTTTTGAGTAAGAAGAAGTACATTGACAGTTAATTGCCAATTCTTAATTTAGAGCATTCCATGCACCAAAAATGTGTTTTGATGACAATTCAACTCTAAGAAATGCTTAGAGAAGGTTGGACATCCATTTTTAGAGCTTCTAGAGACTCTGATATCATCTTGCAACAACATTCTTCTTATCTTCTCATTCTTTTATTCTTTTGTGTCATGTAAAGGTTCATGCACCCATTAATTGATATAAACAAGGGTGGAGACCGACTTAGCACCATTTAGAGAGTCAATTTATATATAATTAGATATATTTTATTATTTTTTCGCATAAGTTTACATTTTAAGAGCTCTCACTCTCAACACAAAAAGAGGAGATGATTTCTTATAAATACATGGATGTAATATGTACTCCAGACCATTATTTTGATGCAATAATATATGCTATTGGTTCTCTTATTTTGAGTGTAGTTATTCTTTCCAAAGTGTGTTATTTTGTGAATGTATGCTCATGAATAATAATGGAGTCGATGGTTTTATTGCGTTGTTATGATTGTGCGGTCTTTTAGTTCTGGTGTTTGTCTTGTATTAACGAATTTCACTAACGTAACAAATTCGAGAAAAGATCACCTATTGTTCCAACATAGCTTCTTGTCTCACATGAGCTCACTTTCTATGGCCTTGTGATTTGATGAGAAGTGAAACATCTTTAAGTTATTATTGAGTTCCCATCGATGTTTGCATTGGTAGAATTGAGGAAGTGTTGCTCCTATTTTCATTGGTTTCCTATCCAATCTTTTCAATGATTTAACTTGCAGGCGTGGTGTTACCAGGGTTTATGTCTGTTAAGAATTTCCTTTTCAAGTTATTTTCTTTAAATCTCTCATCACCCTATCTTTATTATTTGTTTTTCTAACATTTGGTTAAAATAAGAATTCATATAGTTGCATCAATAAATTTCATTCAACATAAAACAAAAAATACCCAAAATATATCTCTTTTGTGGTTACTTTTCAAAACAACAAGCAGATCAAACATCTTATCTAAAATTGGTTTGAACCATAAAAGGCCTCCTCATGAACATACACATTTATCTTTAATTTACCAGATTTCAGTAGATCACAAGATTGCTCAAAACCTTGGAGTTGATCCTAGATTAGCTTTTCAAGAGAGGAGTTCAAAAGGATTCTTGTCATTTAATATCATGCAAAACGACAGCTCAAAAAAATTAAATATTTGGTTAAAAAATATTGGCATGATAAGAAAGGGATATCAAATAATTTTGGAGATGTTTCAAATTAAAAGTGGGATCTTAAATTCATGCTCTTCGTCCAAAGCTCTTGTTAGAAACAACTCAAATTCAAATTTATACAAAAAAGTTACATAGTTAGTGTTATGTAGAAATATTACCAAAAGTTAAAGATCATTTGAGAAACTCAAGCCTTGGTATGTGAGAATTATGCAATAAACCGCTTTTTGTTTTAAAATTAATGCAGGAGAATCCTGGGTGTAAGGGTTATCTTACATCACCCAAAAATATTGTTTGGTTTATCAATAAAAGTTATCTTGATATAGAGTTACTATGTATAGAAACTTACCATTTCTAGTAAGTTGTTATTTGGAGCTCATAATGTTCTAATTTTTTCCCTGAAGGTTCATTTTGGCTATATCATCATGCTAGTAAAGTTTCTTTACAAGATCAAGTCTGGTTGTGAAGATATTGAATTTTTTTTATTTGGTTGAAGGGTAAAAACCTTTGAAATCCATTCTGAAGGCTTTTGAGGATCTAAAAGGGGTCTAACCTATACTAACTATTGCCTCATTAGTCACCATTATAGATCACCTTGCTTATTTTTTGAAACAGGGTTATAATAATAGTCTAACAGGTCAACGAGTAAAAAGATACAGTCTCCAAAAGTTGCACTACTTAAAATGAAAAAATAAAATTTCTTCAAAAACTCATTTGAGCTTTGAAAGAAGTTTGGGGATTGTTCCATGCAATAAAAGATAAATAATAATTTATGGATGGTCGACCTCAAAATTAGGGTTAAAATTTTCTAAAATCTTTTAGGATGGTTAAATTCCCTCTATATATGAAGGCCTATAATATTATCTAGGGGAGTTTTGAGGATGTACATGGTAGCTCTATTGATCTCAAAATGGTTTTGATAATTGAGTGTCAACACACTTAAGCTATTTGTTAAGTTCATGCCAAGCTAGCAATATATGCCTAGTATAATATATACAAGTGCCAAGTTGCAATAGGTGTCGAGTCAAAAAGTCAGTAAGTGTTTAGTCATTCAAGTGTCAAGCAAATAGATAGTGTTGAGCAAGTGTATGTGTCGAGTAAACAACAGGTGCCAAGCAAGACAAAATTACAGTTAATGTCAAGCATTAGTAAACAACAAGTGTTAAGTGACATAGTATTGACATAAGAGTTTGTGCCTTCACAAACTCAGATGTAAATCATGTTGCATGACAGCTAATGGATAGATCTCGAAGCTTAGAGATAAGATCAAATCTATTGTGATTTCCTGTGTAATCATCATGCAACCAATTGAATAGCTAGAATGTTAAAGAGGCAAAAAGGATGAATCTCAGTCTAGATTCATACCTAACCCTAACTCACAAAAACCTTTTAAGGAGGATGAAGCCTCATAATTTATAGGTGGAATAGAGAGATGATAGAGTGAAAGATAGCGAATAATAGAAGGTTGAAGAGGACATTCAAGGTGACTTAGTAAAATAGAGGAATTGCAAGATCAGTTGAGGAGAATCAAGTATCAACATTTCAAACAGCATCACATTAGATCAAAGAGGATCAGATCAGAATGGATTGAATAGTGATCTAAAATCAACAATTGAATATTGTAAGCAATTGGGTCATCACATTCTACTATACTCTCTAACAATTGTATTAACATAATGAAAATCCTACGGAGTTAGGTTGGTTTAACAACCATTGTATGAAAATCTCTATACCTTCATGGATAATTAATTAAATTTTATCTATGAGGCTATTCACATTATAAACTCCTTTGATACTTGTGTTATAACTCATAATTTCAAAGAAGCCAATTGTACTATTGACTGGGCAGTGAATGTGGCTTGCTTTAGTGATCATATTATCATTTGGGGGCATTATGATCCTTTACCTCTGGATGGATGCCAATTCTTTCATTATGAAAAATGCAGGTCTATGCAATTTTTATTTAAAATATGATAGTGTTAGTACCGTGTAATTATGTGGGGATAATTTTTTGCGGGCATTGGGTCATGCTTTTTAGTGATATGAGCATTTACTCGCACAGATTCTAAGTCAGTTTTGCCATTTTTCTCTTTAATTATTGTGAGACTTATTTTTAGATTCATTTGGGGGTTTCAGAGGAAGACGAATTGTGATTTTGGTGATAGGAAAATGGGAGGTAAGAGGAAAAGGGTGGAACTAGTTAGTTGTTTAGAGTGGATGAAGAAGGAGGAGGTGTGGGATATTCTGAGGCATGGAAATTTTACTGGGTCTATGGAGAGGCTAAATGGTAATAACCTAGTCATTACACAATAGTTTATAAAAACCTGGAAGGAGGGCTTAGTTATGATGGGTAATTAGTGAATGGAGGTTATTGAGGATGTGATTGCTAAGGCCACGGGCTTGGAGTTGGACGGTATTAATTTCTATAGGGAGTGAAAACTTTCAAACAGAGCAATTGATGAATTTGTGGAGTCTGAGCATAAGAAGAGTTGTTTGGATAAAATAGGTAATTCCTATATCAATCCAGCCTATGTTTCTCACCCATAGCATTTTGTGTTGTTTGTGATAATGGAATACCTAACTCTTGATGGGAGATTCACAAAATGTTATGGGTACCATTTCATGCTGGCCAACCACTTTAGGAACAATGTTAAGATTAATTTTCCTTACTATTTAAGGCAGTCTCTTAGCATATCTATCTAGGCTATTTAGAAAGACCCGAATGGAAAACATGTCTGCCACGAGGGTCTTATGGTTCTCATCATGAATGCCTTAAAGTCCAAGAAGATCGTGAAGCCTAGAGGTTGTCTGAAGGCTATTGATTATGATACGAAAGGTAGCATTTCAGAGAAGGGTTATGAATCTAAAACCTAGAATGAAGCTGAGTGGGGTGAGAAGAATTTGAACAAGGGCTTTGGGGGTAGTTCAAAGAAGTAGAAAAAAAGTGATTGTTGATTTTGAATTAGACAAGGAAAGTGATTTTATGGAGGATTTGGTGAGGGATTATAAAAAGAAAAGCGAGAGTAAGGGAAAGAGGATTAAGGGCATTCCTATTGTGAGGGCTTCTTCCCCTTCAGATGATGAACCCTTGGCTCATAGGATGGAGAGGAAGAGATGTCCTTTAAGATGTCAAGAGAAGAAATTAAGACATAATGGGGAGTCAGATAATGAGGAATCTGATGAACAGGGGCTACATCCTAATTTTGTTGATAAGTCTGAAGGTTTGCCAGGGTCTACTAAAGGGTTGTTTGGTAACCCTGGCACAATACTAAAGGATATTGGGGCTAACAAAAAACAAATGTAGGTGTTTGGAAGGGATATGCAAGTACTTTGGAAAGATGTAGGGAAAGCTAGCAAAATGGCTCATGGTGAACGCACACTTGGACAACATATTGATAGACTATCAGAGGTGATTGGGAACATAGAAGAAGTTAAAAACCTCATGTAGAAGATCCCACAGCTAGAGGCAAATACCAGGGCAATGGCCAAAGAGTTTGATGCCAACCAGGGGAAGATCTCAAAATTGGAAGCCAAAATGAGCAATTTGGAAAAACTATTCAAACAGATTGTTGAGAATGTGGGCACTCTGCTAAAGAAATTGGAGGATGAGAAAGATCAAGACTCCCCTCAAGTTGTTGAGATTCATTGTCCTAGTAAGCATACCAGGGCTCACTCAAATAATATTGAGGACATGAGTGAAATGAATGAGGTGAAGGTCATGGCTAAAAATATGCATCCTTGCAAACTAGGTGCTTGACCTGATCAAGTCTTCTTAGCTAGCTTTTTGTTGTTTCTTTTTCTATCTTTTTGCTATTTTTTCTAAAAATTCTTCGAGTGACCTCTTGGATGTATTTTTTTGGAGGTCTATTTCATGTTTTCTTGGGGTATCTCTCTCTATTGATTTCTTCTTTGTTTCTCTCTAGTCCTTATGTAAAAGGTTTTGGGTCCTTTAAAACCTGTTTTTACTTAATCAAAACAACCATTGTATAAATCCTTTAATAGGGTGACATTTCAACTGAATGTTTGTAAATCCTTTAGACAGGTACACTTTTAACATGGTGTTAGAGTCTTTAATAGGGCAAGCCTCTCACAGGGCAAACCATTACTGATGGTTCAACATTGTAACCTTAACCAGTTACACTATTGTTGTAGTGATAAGTTGTGGGTGTCATCCCCACCCCAATTTTACCTTCTCATCTTGGAGGGTTTCTAGGTGATCAAATATTGTGTCATCTATTTTCATGCATGCCTTTACTTTCATGTTATTTTGATATGTTACATGTATGCTTTAATTTAAGTTAAAAATTTTTATTGGTTAAGCTTTGTACTTCTTATTCAACCCCCCCTCTCAGAAGTATACTTCCCACTTGTAAATTCCAACAATTGGTATTGGAGCTAAGTTCTCACAAGGAGAAGCTTTACAACTTGGAGAAAAGATCTAAAGACGAAGGTTTGCAAGTTTGGGAAGATCATTGAGAACTAGGAGATTGAAATACATCTCATTCTACATTATCTAGAAGAAGTTAGGGAGGAACTGAGGAAATCCCTAAAGAGAACGAAAGACATCACCATAGCTAAGAATGATACACAATAAAAGGATATTGACACCACAAAAGTATTTGCAAATGGAGACTCAAAGGAGTTTGATGCAACGATTGCAAACCTAATGGAGAAGAACAGAGCTCAAGTAGAAGAGATTAGAACACTGAATATTGAGCAAGAATAAAAAATTGTGATGCTATGTGAAGTGACTGAACAAAAGAAGCAAGCCATTGAAGATAAGGCCATGATGGAAGATGACAAGAGGAAACTAGCCAACAAACTAGAAGAAAGATCAATTGAGCTTGTAAAAACATCCAACATGCAATTGGATACCTTAAGTCAGATGATGAATGCCCATCATGAGTTGAATGTCAAAGACATTGAGATTACTACACTAAGGTTGCAGAATGAACAACTGCAAAATCATTTGAGGATAGAAAAATAAATTGCAAAGAGCTTCAACAAGCCCAATGAAGCCATCAAGTATTTTGAGCAACTACTAAAATCTCCAAGATCCAACGATGACACATCAAGACTAGGCTTTACCAACACTGAAGAAGGAGAGTCATCCAAGATTGCTAAAGAAAGAAGTGATAAAAGTAAGAACACAAAACCCACTTGTCATTTTTGTGGTAAGAAAGGTCATACTACTAATGTGTGCAAGAGCAAGAATGCCAATCAACATGACAAACCTAAAAACATGGGTCACTATCAAAAGTGCAATAAGCAAGGACATCAAGCACATGATTGTAGGACTAAAACCATCAGGACACCAAGATTTGAAGGTCACTAGTACAACTATCAGAAGTATGGACATAGAGCCTTTAGATGTAGATCCAAGCCTATGTGGTCACCAAACCAACCAACAAAGACAAAAAGTCATGGACACCACTACAATTGGGACTACAACACTAGGCAAAGCTGTCATACTATTAAGAATATGGACACATTCCTAAGAACTACATAAGAACACACTCTAGTGGCAACTGCAATAGATGGTTGAGTCAAACCACTTGTTTCAATTGCCTAAAGATAGGACAGATCAGCAAGTATTGCCCCACAAGGTCAAAGGCACCCAACTCTGAGTTCAACAAAGGAAAAGGGAAAGTTGATGTTGAACACATCAAAGGAGAGATGAATAGGACATGGAAGAAAAGATATGGAAGCAACACATCCAATGGAGGGATCACTTCACCTAAAAGGTCAAGTGGTCACACTTCATCCAACTAAGTAAAAGAAGGTATGTGGAACTGATATACAATGCTTTATCATACATCGATTCCAAAACAAATTAGCACTGAAAAGGATAAACCAACATGAAAAAAGATGCAAGGTTAAAACTTTAAGTTTTCATTCTACTATCGAGTGTGATAACATACCTTCAATTGCTGAGTAAAATCCTAGTGTGTGCCAAGTTGTTAGTTAGAGCTAGTTGAAACTGAGTGATTGGTTGTTGCTGAGTGAAAGTATGCTAGTTTATGTCGAGTGAGGGTAAATCCTTCAGCTATTGAGTGAAGTGAAAATCATGTTGATGCTGAGTAACGCAGGAAAGTGCATACAAGCTAAGTATCCAATTGTATGAGCACTAAGCATTTAATGCTAGGTATTGAAGGGTATATGTTTGAATTTAAGATCATTTTTCATTACGATGAGCACAAAGTGAAGAGCAAATGAATCAGTGAAGTAATTTTGAGTGAAGGAAAAGCATTCAAGTAGATTTGAGCAAAGATTCAGAGAAAGTTCATCAATTCAAAGGTATTTATTCGAGTTCTAAGCTATGTAGTCTTGAAATTATTAAACCCTAGTTGTTAAAAATGGCATCCAGCTTGGAAAACCCTAAGGATAAGGAGCCTTTCAAGGTTCAACTAGTTAGAAAGGAGATAAAACAACTTGAATTTAAACCTATTCATGAGGTAGCATACAAAAATGACCCAACCAATGCACTATCCATCATTCCCTCTAACGTAGTCATGGTGCGAGACATCTGTAAATGTTACAATTGTAAAGTAGGAGGAATAGGAGACATGGAGATTATGGAAGCTTATAATAAACTATGTGACAATAGCGTGTTAAAGGAAGAATACAACATAGTTGAAAAAAAGGGACTTACCCATGCCCTAGAGCTCCCTATAGTTTTTAAAATGGAATGGATCAGATTGGTACTAAGCATAATTCATGATGGTTGCTTATGGTTAGAAGAAGGACTAGTGAAAATAACCAAAAGGATCATTCATAGAGTTATAGGGTACCCAACCCTCGATTGGCCTAAGACTCTGCGAAGTGACTCCAAAGAAGTCATTGAGAAAAATATTGGTGCACAATGGAATAAGAGTGACTATTGAAACAATCAAGGACCCTCTCATAGAATTCATTGTCAAAGTTATCTCACACAAATTCTATCAATCAAGCAGATTGAATAGTGTGCCCTGCATTGTAGTAGATTTAGGCTATAAAATTGTCAAGAAGGATCATACATATGATCTAGCCGAGCTGTAACTACAAAAAATCATGGAGAACTTGGGAGCCATAAGAAGGTCCAAGAGTGCACAATGCAAGTTTGGTTCAATCTTGATATGCACATTCTTTTATGTACAAAATGAATTTTTCATCTTTTGGTAAGATAGGTTGGAAGGCAAATAGGTCAATAGCTATTCAAGTTAATGAGTTCATAGAACAGATGGGAAACAATTTTGAAACCATTATGACTAGCTATTTTGAAGACTTTAAAATGTCTATGAAATAGAGGCTTAGGATACTTTTTTCCCTTGTTGAACAACATATCAATGATATATTTTTTTTGGTTGATATTGACTACACCTACATTCAAGTTGTTGTACTAAGGATTAGATGGCTAAGGCCACTTGGTTATGAGATTAATATTGATGAAGCCTCAGCAACAATAACAACATTACTTGCAGAAGAGATAGACAAAAGTGCCAAATCTTTGGCACTTATCATGTTGTCAGATCCAAGGTTGAGATGGAATTGAAGACAACATCAGTTTTGAAAAAGAAAGACAAATTGGTGAAGAAACTGAAAGCTAGATTTGGTGAAGGTACAACAGAGGGTGAAGAGGATGATAAAGAAGAAGATGAGGAAGAAGAAGAACAGAATCAAGGGCCACTTGCCTTGACACAAGGCATGGGAGAAGACTGTAAGAATTTGGCTTAGGCCAAAATTCACCCAAGAACTAAAGAACTCAACACAAGCACACAGTAGACGAAAACAGATAGAGTATGATCAAAATGACGATATTCATTCAATATGCTAGCTTGAGAGTACACTAGGAGTGCCTGTATATAAAGGCCTCGGGAGAGCTTCTAGAATGCATAGAAGTCAGCATCATGATAAGTCATACAACAAGACACATGTCCACCAGATATAGATTATCCTCCATTAAGCATGAAATTAAGTGTGATGATGTGAGGATAAGCCTACAATGGTGTAGCACAAAAATCAGTGGTGTAGACAACATGTGCTAAATGAAGAGTGAAGATAACTATGTTTTCATCATTAAAACTTAGTGAATGATGCAAAGTCCTATATTGTAGACACCATGTGCATAATTAGAGTTGCACACTTTTGTGAGAGTACACAAACTCCTAAGTGTCTCACCTAAATAAATAATTAAATAATGCATTAACCTAAGTAAACTTAAGTAAGTGTAATAAGTAAATACTTATTTATACCAACAAAGACATAGAAGAAGAAGGTGCTGAGGAAGAGAAATCCAAGGAAGCACGTACTAAACCATAGCCAAAGAAAAGAAAGGCAAGCACAAAACTAGCTACAAAGCCCAAGAAAGCTGCCAAGCCAAGCCCTGCCAAGCCCACTACAAGAGCAAGCACAAGGGCAACCACTCAGAAGGCCAAAGAATAGGTCAAGGATAAGAAGAAGGCAACAGAGCAATAGGGTCCAACAAAGAAAAGTCTGATAAGGAAATATGTTACACAACCTGACTCAAATGATGAGAAAACAAAATCAAAAGATACTAGCCAATTCAGAGTGGTAAGTCATGCATTGAAATTTGATTTAGAGAACATTTGTGACAATGTTAAGGATAATGTTGACTTGAATGGCTTAAAGAATATTGAAATTAATAAACTCAGTAGAGAAGAGTAGAACATGGTGGAAGAATCAATCTACACCATGATGGCCAAGTTCAAGACAACTCCACTTGGACTTGATAATTCAATTCCAAAAGATTTATATTCAATCATTGAAAATAAATGGCATGGCTGCCTTAATATGGAAAAGGAAATAAAAGAATCTACCTTATCTAGAGTAATTTCTAAGCTAATAAAGGGATAGATCACCAAGGCTAGCAAGAAACATGGGAACAAATTCTCTCCCAAATATAGAGCCTTCAACATCCTTCAAAATAACATTGAAGATGTTGTAAATAAATCAACTAAATTTTGGAAGTTGATATATGGTCTAACCACTGTAAAACTTGGAGAAGAGGATCCCTTTGAGGGAAAGATCAATGAGGAAGAGGATGAAAATGACAAAGAAGAGGAAGCAATGAAAGAGATAGGGGAAAATACAGTGGAGGAGACACAAAAAATAGATAAAGTGGCAACTGCTGAGGAGCAACAACAAGAACAGAGTGTGCAAGACACATAACTGCCATCCTTGAGCCCTCCATATGATACCTCTACACTTGCAAACACTATTATTGTACAAGATGTTCCTGACAACTTTGGTCAGAACTTTAATCCATTGACTGTAGAGGATCTCAAGAATATCCTTGACCAAACAACTTTACAAGCACAATTGTCCAAAAATCCAGTTTTGATCAGTATGGAAGAATTGCAAAAAGCTATAGTTGATATCATAAGGGATAATGTGAATCCACAAGAACCACCTTCTCACATCCCTACAGTTATAAGTGGACAACATATGGAGTAGACAACAGTAGATACATCAACCAAGGTTGACTCCACAGTTCAAGTCTTGATGATTGAACATAAGACACAGAGTACTGAAGAGAAGGAGCTTGCACAAGAGCAAACAAGACAAATAGAGACATCTGTCTCTACAACACAAAACCAAGGTGCACCCCCACAAACAGTAGTAATTAACAAGTGTTGGCATTAAGTTATTATTGCCATTAGTGAAAACACTTATCTGTATCAGTATAGCTACCAAGCTCATCACTCAGTCTACAATATATACTAAGCATTTAGTGGTTACCTTGTACATTCATCACTTAAATAGTTTACACCAAGCCTCGTAGTTCACACCGAGCATTCTAGCGTTAACCGAGCTGAGTATAGCTACTGAGCGAATGTTGAATCCAACAGTGTCTACCGAGTTTACAGTGGTCACCTAGCTTTGCAATGCCTATCGAGTAATAGAAGCATAGTGCCTACTGAGTGAATGAAGCATAGTGTCTATCGAGGGATGCAAGCGTAGTGCTTATCGAGTAATGAAAGTATAATGTTTACCGAGTCAAAGCAAGGTAAATGAAGGATTTAGTTTTTACCGAGTGATACTATATCCACCGAGTCTCCAATGGTTACTGAGTTCAGAACAACATCAGGTGATTAGTATGGACCAAGCCTTCACTTCTACCAGGTGCATGACGATGCCGAGTAATGTACTGGACGCCGAGTATCAGAAGGTCACTAAGTCAGTTCAATGAACCTGAGTTATTTACTGTTTGGCCGACTCAATAATTTTTGTTCACTTGTGTTTTAGTTGACCTTGCAATTGTAATTATTGGAATGGTATATATGTAATGTATTTTGCAAGATATATGTGATATATGGATAAGAGTATAAAGAGAGACATGTAATGTTTTGAGAAGTATAAATGTGAATCAGCAGAAGAGCAGAATATTCAACAAGGTCTACAAGGAGCAGTAAAGATTTATCAGTCACAAGAGGTGATCTATACATCAAGGATCTAATTAGCAAATCAAGTTTGTAAGTAGATCCACTGTAGACCATTGCTGATGGTCAAACATTGTAACCTTAACTAGTTACATTATTGCTATAGTGATAAGTTGTGGGTGTCATCCCCACCCCAATTTTACCTTCTCATTTTGGAGAGTTTCTAGGTGATCAAATAATGTGTCATCTATTTTCATGCATGCCTTTACTTTCATGTTATTTTGATATGATACATGCATGTGTTAATTTAAGCTAAAAGGTTTTATTGGTTAAGTTTTGTACTTATGATTAAACACCACCCCCCCCCCCCCTTAGAAGTATACTTCCCACTTGTAAATTCCAACAGACTCTCACTTGCTAAATATTGTAAAAAATTTCCCATGTGGTTGTGCATGCTATTTTTTTTAACCCATTTTATTGGATAATATAAATAAAGTTCATGTTCTTGTAAATATTTGGTTCTTGTAGTTTTTCATTATTTCTCTGCTATGTTATGTATGTGTGTTGATAAGAGGAGTACCCTTCATCAAGTGGTATCAAAGAAGAAGCTCCTAACTATGTAGATAGATTGTCAAACTTGAGGTAGTTTGCACTAGGAGTGTGGTTGTGGGTTGAGTGATAAGTGTAAAAAATGTCTCCATAAAGGAACCATGGTGAGAGAGTTACAAGTGTGACAAAAGAGGGTTTTAGAGCTCTCTAGAGACAATTCCAAGCATTATAGGAAGAGATGCATAGGAGAATAAATATTGTGGAAAGAGATAAAATTTAGGGTGAATTTGAAGAAGGATAATTTGAATAAGAAGTACTAGAAGTGACTATATATCTTGAGGAAGATAGGGTTTTTATGGTTATTTTCAGGATTGGAAAGAGACTCATTATTGAAGTCCCTGCATTTTGGGGAAATCTTAATTGAGAGGAACCAATCAACTGGATCAATGATTTGTCAAAATATTTTGAGTATGAAGATGTCAAAGTTCTTGAGAGGGTCAAATTTGTGAAGGCTAAACTCAAGGGTCATGCAAAAATTTGGTGGTAGGAGATTTAGTTGGAGATGAATTGAAGACGTATATCAGGTTTCTTTAAGGGTAGAATGGAATATGAGAAATACATTTGAATGAAAGAAAAGAGGGTGAAGTTAAGGAGGAAGAGGTGATGAAAAATCCTTTGGGAATAAAAATAAGGACTAAGGGAAAAATAAAGACATGGGTACCAACCAAAATCCAAGAAATGAGAGTTTCAATCATTATCATGATCAAAATAACAAAGATCAAATAGGAAGAGAAGAGGGGAAGAACCAGCAATAGTAGGTTTTCGTGGGATGCATTTCTATTATGGAGAAAAAGGATATAGACCTTATGAGTGCCTACAATATTAAGGGAGAACAAATATAAGACCAAACAATGATGCATGAGTTGTGCATGTAGGTAAAGATGTCAAGCCATCACATTCTAAAGATGGTAAACAAGAAGTCCCTATTACCAAAAGAGCCTTGCTTAATAATGAGAAAGAACCTAAGAAAATGAATAATTTGTTTTGTACAAGGTGTAACGGTAAAGTATGTAATGCCATTGTTGATAGTGGTAGAATTGATAATCTTATTTTAGAGGAAATAGTTAATAAATTGAAGCTAATGAGAAATAGGTATATGGATCCCTACTAGATCGCTAGGTTGCAAAAAAATCATGAGGATTTAGCTAATGAATAATGTCTATTAAAGTTCAATGATGTGTACTATCATGACAAGGTGCAGTGTGATATTATGCCTCTCGATGTTCATCATTTGTTGTTAGGGAGACCTTGGTAGTTTGATAGTCATCCAATACATGATGATTGTATAAATACCTATTTTTTTTATAAAGGATGAATTCTAATAAAAGTTGGAGTGTTTGGAGGAAACAAAGGAAAAGACATGTAGTAATGCCAAAATATGTTTAGTTGATGAATGGAAGGAGGTTCTTAGAAGTCATGAGGCATGACCATATGCATTTTTCTTTAATTCCAAAAGTTGGCAAAGAGGAAGTAGAAGATGCACCTAAAAAAGTTATAGATTTGTTTGATGACTCTAAAAGTATTGTATCTGATAATGTATTTGTATTTGAAGGATTTCTACCAGTGAGAAATATTAATCACTAGATGGACTTGATTCTAGGAATGAATTTCTCAAATAAGGAAGCCCATAGGACGTGTTTAACAAAGAGTGAGGAATTGAACAAACAAGTGCAAGATTCACTGCAACAAGGATTATTCCAAGAAAGTTTGATCACTTATATTGTACTAGTGGCACTATCATCAAATGAAAATGGATAATGGAGTATGCTATTAAAGTCTTAGGCTATCAATAAGATTACCATCAAATAGATTTCCCTTGCTATGGATGGATGATGTTATGGATTATTTGAGTGGAGATGTGTACTTCACAAAGATAGGTCCAAAGAGTGCATATCACTAGACCAAGATTAGAGAATGAGATGTGTGGTATACAACGTTCAAGTTAAAGAAGGATTTGTATGAGTGATTAGTCATGCCTTTTTGGTTAACCAGTATACCAAGAACATTCCAACTTTCATGAATGAGGTATTGAAATATTTTTTGGGTAAGTTTTTCATTACTACTTTGGGTGATATTTTTATCATTAGTAAGACATTGGAAGAGAACATAATACATATTTGTAGGGTCTTTTTAAAAGTTAAGGGAATAGAAATTGTTGATTAATTTGAAGAAGTGAAATTATTTAAGGAGCTAGTATATATAGGATTTACAATTTTTTTAGATGGTCTTAAAACGAACCTAGAGAAGATGAAGTTCATCCTTGAATGACCTAACATGAGGAGTGCTAATGAGGTAAGATATTTTCATGGATTATCTAGCTTTTACATGAAGTTTATCATAAATTTTAGTAGTGTCTAGGTACCCTTGATTGAAATAATTAGAGGCGATAAGAAAGAGATTAAGTGGACCATAGGAGAAACAAAGAGTTTTGAATTGTTGGAAAAGAAAGTTATAGAATAGCCTATTTTGGTAATTTCATATTTTAATAAGGTATTTCAAGTGATTATGATTGTAGTGGAAATTTTATTGGAGTTGTTCTCAGTCGGGAAGGTAACCCCATTACTTATTTTAGTGAGAAGTTGAATGATGCCAAATGAAAATATTATCTTTATGGCTAGTAGTTACATGTTATTGTCAAAGCATCAAGGAAGTGAAGATTTTTTTTTCCCTAAAAAAAGTTTATTTTGTTTACTGATGACCAAGATTTTCATATTTGAATAGAGAAGATGATTTGAATCTAAGGCATTTGAAATGGGTTGAGTTTTTGTAAAGTTACACCTTTGTTTTGAAGCACAGGAGTGGAAAGTCTAATAGGGTTGGAGATGCCTTCGGTAGGAAATAGATTTTGCTAACATAGATGCATATTTAAGTCGTTAGGTTCAACAAACCTAAGCTTTGTACCTAGAATATTTTGATTTTCACGAAGCCTCGAGAGCTTGTATAGAACCTATTACTCTATACAAAACTAGATAGTTGGAATTCATAATCCAAGATATCATATTAATTAGATGTAGGTAGTTGTGCATTCCAAGGAGTTTTGTGAGGGACAATCTCATCAAAGAAAAACATCGTGGGTGGTTGGCTAGAAATTTTGGTTGAGATAAAAAAAACTACTTTATATAATGAGAATTATTATTAGCTCTAGTTGCAATAAGATATTAATAAGTTTGTACAAAGTTGTAGAATGTGTTAGACAATAAAATGAGCCAAGAAGAATATAATGTTATATTAGCCATTACATGTGCTAGATAAACCATGTGAGGATATTAGTATGGACTAAGTTCATGGTTTTCCAAGGACTTAGAGAGGGCATGATTCCACTTTTACAGCACTAGACGGGTTTTTAAATATGAATCATTTCATTTATTGAAAGAAGACTAATGATGATCATCATGTGACATGACTATTTTTCAAGGAGGTGGTAAGACCACATGGTGTACCAAAGAGAATTATTTCTGATTGAAACACCAATTTTGTTGGGTACATTTGGAGAACACTATGGAAGAAGTTAAAGATAGGTTTTAAGTTTAGCTAAGCACATCTTCCATAAACAAATGTTTAGACAAAAGTTGTGAATAGAAGTTTAGGAAATATATTGTAATGGTTGATTGGAGATAAACCAAAGGGATGGGGTTTGATTTACCACATTAAGAATTTTCACACAACAATTTTGTCAATAGGAAAATTGTTAAATCATTATTCTAAATAATATATTTAGTTAGTCTCATAAATGCATTGGAATTAAGAAAGTTGGATAAAGGAGAGAGAAGTAGTGTTCAAGATAAAGACTTTGTAGAACACATAAAGATTTTACACGAGGAGGTAAGGAAGCTTATTAACAAAATTAATTTATAGTACAAGGATATGATAGATGAGAAAAGGAGGTAGAAGGAATTTCAGGTTGGAGATGAAGTCATGGTTTGTTTTAGGACAGAGAGACTTCCAGTAGGAACATATAATAATTTGAAGATGAAGAAGTTTGGACCATGCATAATACTAAAGAACCATGCTATGGAAATGCTTATAAAGTAGATTTGTCTGATGAACTCATTATTCTATAGTGTTTAATATTTTGAATCTGATAGAGTATCACAAAGGAAGTGTTGAAGATTAAGTAATATAGAATAGTAGAATATTCTAGTAACTGCTTCAAGTACAAGGGAGATTAAAGACATCTTGGATAATTATGTTGGAAAAAGCACAAGAAATAGGACATATGAAGAATATATATTATTATTTTTTAGCCTTCTAAGGTGGTTAAATTTTCCCCTATATAATGAAGGCTCATAGGATTATCTAGGGAAGTTTATATAATATAGACTGTAGCTATGGCTTGTAGAAGAAATCCAAGTCTTGGTATGTGAAAATTATTAAGAAGTAAACCACTCTTAATTATAAGCATTGTGCACAATTGCATTATATGATGAGAGAACATAGGTACAAGGGGAAATCACTAGCATGAAAGAAAAAAAATTGAAGCTTGCACTTGAATTTTTGTCGTATATATGAAGGAATGTGATATACTAGGCTCGTAGAGGCTCAAGCGTTGAGTGGATGCAAATATGTTTCCTTTTGATCGAGATGAAATATGATTGTGTAAAAGAGGAAGTTGAAAATTCAAGATATAGAGAAAAAATAGAGTAAATTAAGCACATAGATAAATTATAAACAACAAACTCAATTTTGACACCAAATCCAAAAATACAAAATAGATACTAACATGTGATTCAAATTTCAACCCAAATTAGTAAGAAAGGGGTGACTTGAAGGGTACATGGTGACCAAGCTCACTAGAGGCCTTGGGAGGTGGCATAGTCTTGGTAAATTTTGATGAAATATCTTATACCTATAACCTGTTGTCAGATCTGCCAATAGTTGATCCTAAATTTTTTCCCTCTAACACAAAAAATGAGGAATGTATTGGAAGAATGGGCTTTATCATGGTCAAATAATTGTTTAGGCATTATCTTAGAAAATAAATTGAAATTGTGTATAAGGAATAGTGTGATGTTAGTGACATAGGCTTGAATGAAGTATAAATACCTTCATAAATGTTGAATTTTCAATAAAGATGCTTGTAATATTGTCTTGAAGTTGAATCTAGGTTATGAAGATCACAAATGCCTTTATCTAGACTTCACTCCTTATCTTCCATGCTTTATGTTTAAATGAATGAATATCAATATGAATTTACTCCTTAGACTGAAGGCTTGATATTTTGACTACTTTCTTTCTTTCTTGAATGTTTTATTGATATCTTGAATGCTTGCTTGATTTTACTAAGTTGCATGCCCTTGCATGCATCTCAAGACAATTTTTTTATTTTAAAGTTTTAAAAAATATTAAAATATGCTTTAATAAAGTGTCCTTTCTTTTATTAGTTGCACAACTAACATAGTAGGCCATGGGCTACCCTGCTATCATCAGTAGGTTGACGTGACCAGTCTACCCCTTGGCCCACCACAACCAACTCCACCACTAATAAGGTTTCCTATCAATCACTGCTAGATCACCCCTACTTTTTGGCAGCTGAATTTTGCTTCTTGCACCATATTTTATTTCTAATAGATTTTCAGGCAGCCAAATATTTTCTTGGAAACTATTTCAGTGACATATTTATTTTCCATGATGATCATACAACTATTAAATTTAGGCTCATGTAATTTTGATGTCATAACTATATTAGTATTATATCAACACTCTTCAAGCCCCTTCTGAAGAACCTCTTGGTTTCTTGGTCATATCTTGCTCATACATACTTCATTTCTAGCAAATATGATACAGCTGAAAAGTTGATTTTAAGCCCATCACATGTATTTATGACATATTTTTCCATTTGGTTGCCTTTTTATAGTCAAATTTAGATGATTTTCTTGTACAATGGGAGCTATATTTTTCTCATTTTTGCTCCTTTTTTCAAACTCAAATAGGTGTCAAAAAGCTATTCTCATGTTCTACTCAAATATTCTGTTATTTCTCATAGAAATGTTATTAAGTAGACAAGATTATGTCTGAGGAATTTTTGTGCTTTTTCCAATTTTAAGTTGTAGAAATAACTTATCAAATTTGGTTTATTGCTTTTTAGGGGGAGTTTTTTTTTTTTTTTTTTGTCATTTACTTCAAAAAAAAAAACTTTCTTAGATTCAAAGCACTCTTGAATGGATGATACCACTTCTTCTCATAACATTCTTGGACCTCATAGCTACAATACATGGAAAACCTTCATGACTTAACTTCTCAAATCCAAGGGGTTGTGGTCTTATTTAGATATCATTCAATTAGTATTAACCTAACCATTTGAGGTTATGTAGCATAGAAATAAGATGGACAAGGCTATGAGTTTGATTTTCCTACATGTTTCACATAGTTTATTATTCTATCTTGATGGGGGTAATAGATCTTGTAAGATGTGGACCAAGTTTAATGATTTACTTGGTACCATTAATGAAGTAAGGGAGCTTGAGATTGAGGTTGAACTTACTTCACTTGTACTTAATTCTTTTCCCTCTATTAAGGATATTTTTATGAAGCTTAAGCAATGGAAATCATTAGGTTACATGGTTTTAGAAAGAACATGACCGATAAAGAGTATATTTAAATAATTTTGTCAAAGATTCATGAGAACTTTCAGATTTTCTCATCTACTTTTCATTCCACTGTGGATGCCTTGGGTTCTACATTCACCATGCTCACATTTAAGGATTTTTATGATTAAATCAAATATAAAATAGACAAATATTACACAATTGGAATCTCTAATAGGATCAAAGAGCCAAGCTTTGGTTGCTCAAACATCAAAGGGAAGCTGAGAAAAAAATTGAAGCCCAAAATAGATTCAGTTGGTAGTGAGAGTTACTCCAAGCCACCTCCAAAATCATATTCAAGAAACACACTCTAAAACAAGTCAATTCTTATAAGTATGGTGAGTCTTCCTCCAAAACTAAGAAGTATACATGTGATCTATGCAATTTTTGTGGAAAGAAAGGACATAGAATTTCCAAGTGTTGGAAAATTTTAGAGGCTTTAGAGGAGGTCATGTCACAACATCACATTACTTCCCTGAAGCCACCTCCTTGTTTCACAAGAAAGGGCCACACCTTTTTGAACAAGATATTTCTTCTACTACTTAATGGATAATTAATTATGGTGCTTTATACCATATGACACACTCACATGATCTGGTCACCTCACTTAACCATAATGATACTTCATAGGTTTTAGTTGGTGACTCAAAATAACTTTTAGTTACATGTCCTAGTTCTATTTCAGTGGATTATAGTTCTCTTGATGCAATGCAAGGTAGGTATGTTGCTAAAGGAGATGACCTAGCCCCCAACAAATAACCATAGAGTAGAAATATAAAAATAACATAGATATTCAGATTAATTGCAACACATATTCTAATAATAGAATGAATAGATTAACATCCAACATGCCCAATTGTAATGCATTTTAGGTTACAACCATTAAAAAGAAGAATGTAACTTAGTCCTCATATATAAAGATCCACCACCTAGATATCATCCCTCAAGATGCTCCTACCTACTCCATGATCCTATGAATAATGACTTTAGACATCACAAGTCCCTCTACTTATACTAAACTAAGCCACAAGGCATATGATAAAGTTACATTAAATAAAAAATCAAGCCACAAGTTGGTCTAGAAAATTAAATAACACTTATGATAGGCCCTAAGTTTACCATCATAAATAACTCATAAGATAAAATAACATTATGAAACCTTAGAAATAGGACCACACACCATCCAATGATCCATATCTAAGATCACACAAGTCAACTCCTATAGAGCAAAGCTCACAAAAATAATCTCCAAAGTTTGCCTAGGAATGAGGAAGATGTTACCTACAACCAACAAAAGTGCTCTAACTCCAACACGATCCATCCAATTATTATGTAGACATAAGACAAGGCCCACCAATATTCCTTGAACATAACACTAGCTACATGAAACATAGGTCTAAATATTCAAAGCTCAATGTTCTTGCATTATCGACATATACGATTGTCAACTAACCTAGGATGCTCTTGCATTAGAGACCCTAGGTACAAAAAGATGTTCTCAATAGATGGAAGAATGTCTTCTCGGATTCAACTCGTAAACCTAGAACTATTTCTTCACATATATGTCCTCCAAGTCATCAACTTATACACCTTTTTACTTTGTTCCACTTTTGCAAATCCTTTCCTACAAAAAATAACTTTACATCTATCTTCGGTTTATAATAGGTTAGTTTCTCACACTAATCCCTAAACCTTTAAGAATCCTTCAAATCAACTCACCTACCAACACTCAAATTCCTCCTACCAAGTTCTACATATTGCAAAGGAATCAAGGAAAACTTCCATCCACCCTTCTCAACAATAAACATATTCTTGACATAATCATGCATTTCCCTACAATCGTATTGCCAAGATCTACCAGGTAATATGTGAAACTATTCTTTCCCACAATATCACACCAAACTTAATCCACATATTGTCCAATCTCAAAATTATTAAGTAACTTCTCTCCCACTAATAAAACATGTTCATCTTGCAACCAATTGATCCTATAAGGATAAGGATGTCTCACTCTCTTCAAACCAAGTTTTTGAACCATCTCCTTGGCAATTAGGTTATCAATGCTACCACTATCTACAATCATATTTAAATATTTACCTCCATACTTGTACTGAGCCCTAAACAAATTTATTCTTTGGAAAGTTTCCAACATCTTGTTGCCAAAAAATACTCATTGAACCAACAAGTTATCATCCACTTCAGGCTCATTCATTGAGTCATCATTCTTATTTATCACAATAACTCTTCTATCAACAACCTTCCTATCAGTATTGGGACATTCAAAAGATCTATTTCCTTCTTCATCACATCTATAGAAAGTAGTTTTAAATCCACCTCTACTCATTCTTCTCCTTGATTTAGCATGTTTTGGTTCAACCTTAGCAATGGATTTATCCTTCACCAAGTGTTCACATTTCTTCTTCCCTCAGGAATTACCTAGATGTATTCTCTTCAACTTATCATATGTCTCCAAAGTATACTAATAAGCATCTTCAACATACCAATATCATCCCAGATATTGAATCTAAAACCATTAATATATCTAGCCACCTTTTCTTTATAAAGTTCTCTATGTCCACACCAAATAATTCACTTGTAAAACTCCTTGGTATAATCATTCAAAGTCATATCCTTCTACTTGAGATTATACAATGTCTAAAATAATTAAAGTTCATAATTAGAAAGAATGAACTTAGCCTTCAATTTCATCACCATTGATCTCCACCTAGTGATATTCATTTCATCTTCCTCTTTTTTATCTCTTTGTAATTATTTCCACCGTAAACTAGAATGTCCTTTCAACTTAGTTTGTGCTAACCTCACTCTAAGAAGATCTCTAAAATATTCTAGCTCAATGTATTCTTCTAGCTCACCAATCCAACTAATTAGGCCTTGAGGATTTAAAGTACTTAAGGAATTAGAAACCTTCATCTTATGCTTTAGTTTCAACCAAGCTCCAGATCTATCCAACTGACTAGTTCTATCTTCTAGATATCTCTCCATCATATTGACTCTATTTTGATCACTAGATCCAACAACCTCAAAGTCTTTAATAACTTCCTCATAACCATCTTTCATACCAATGTTCCTCGATACACCATCTATAGCTCTTGGCAACCATATCATTATTTATCAACTCCATCTTAGATCTGAAATCTAATATAACCTTCTCTAAAACATAGTTGCCATATCATCACAGGGATCAACAATTTTCCTACAGTCAAATCTTCTCAGAGGTGTCTTCATCTTTGAAAACCCTTTGTGAAAAATCCTACTTGAGCACCTGGTGATAAACCCAAGTTTCTTACAAGTCATATCACAAGCTATCACCTCACACAAATAACAAGAAAGGGTTTCACAAGTCTATGAACACATATTTACAATAAGAATCACATAGAATCTCTGTAACCCATGCTCTAGCAATCACCAACCAACTCAAACATTCTCTCTAATATCACTTGATGCATTTGAAAGTAGGTGTGTCCCCAAAGGATATGACCTAGCCTGAAAAAATAATCACAAATAGAAATATAACAATAACACAAATATTTAGATTAATTACAACACATATTCTCATAATAAATCAATAGATTAACATCCAACATGCCCAATTGTAAGGCCTTCCATGTTATGGCCATTAGAAAGAAGAATACAATTCAATCCTAATTTATGAAGATCCAAATTCTAACTATCATCCTTCAAGGTTCCCCTAGCTACTCCATGCTCCTCTGAATATTGACTCTAGACATCACAGGAACCTCTACTTATACTAAATCAAGCTACAAGTCAGCCTAGCAAGTTACATTAAATAAACATTGAAGCCACAAGTTGGCCTGGTAAATTAAATAACACTTAGGATAGGCCCAAAGTTTATAATCATAGCCAACTCATAAGATAAAATAACATTATTTAGCCTTAGACATAGGACCACACACCATCCAATGATCCATATCTAAGATTGTACAAGCCAAATCCCACAAATCAAGGCTCATTGAAACAATCTCCAAAGTCTACCTAGGAATAAGGAACATGTTACTAACAACCATCAAAAGATTTCTAACTCCAACATGATCCATCCAATCTTTTTTTCCACATAAGAAAAGGTTCAGTGATATGCCTCAAACATGACCCTAACTACACAAAGCATAGGTCTAGAAAACCCAAGCTCGATGCTCATGCATCACTAACATACATGATTGTCAACTACCTGGGGATGCTCTTGCATCATCTCTTTAGGATGTTCTTTTGGTTTTTGATAAAATAGTTGAGTTCTTACCACATGATGTGGTTTATTTAACACCTTCATTATCCTTATTTGATTGTTTCTACTTTAAGTATTTATTCTGAGGTTAACTTATAAAGTTTTTATACCTTTGAGAGCTTATATAGTTCAAGTATTACTCGTGTTGCACATATAGACTTAGTGAGAAGAATTGGATGAGCATCTTGGCCATGTCAACTATAGATATTTATAGCATATGAGTACAAGTCACTTGTGATAGGGTTACCATAGATCACTTGTACATATGGTATTTGTCATAGATGTGTTCTTGGAAAGCATTATCATGATATCTTTCATATAGGTAGAGCCACATGTGCTAAGGAACCCTTAGAGTTGGTCCATAATGATCTCATATCCTTTTTTACTCCTTTTTTAGGGGCCTAATATGTAGTCACATTAATTGATGACTTCTCTAAGTGTACATCAGTATACTTTCTATAGTAAAAGTCTGATGTCTTTGATTCCTTTCAAATCTTTAAGATATTTGGTGAGAAGCAGTGTGGACTTTCAAAATGGATACACTTTCCTTTTAAGACCTTTTTGGCACCCTTTCTATAATGTCTTTTCTAGACCATGGATGGACCTATTCTTGGTGCTCTATTTTCCCTATTTCCTTCCACTTTCTCTGTTATTCCTTCTATCAACTGATTAAGCTTTATGTGGCTCTCATGTCCTCTCTTCTAGGCATAGATTGACAAAATCAACATGGACTATTCAAGGTTGAGTAGGTTGACCTTTACTAGGTCAAGTTTGACTAAGTTGACCTTGACCCCAGGGTTTGTAGGCACTAGAGCCGAAAGAGCCTTAGGGGTTTAATTAGTTTAATCCCACCCTCCAGTCGTCTTGTATTGTTTCCCCACCTGAAAACTCGTATATAAGGAGGCTTGTAGGATTCATTTTCATAAGATACAATCTGGATTCATCTCTCAGCTTCAAGAATTTATATCCTTTTAAAGACAAGAAAGATATTCTTTGCATTCAAGGAGTTCAAGCATTAGAGAAAGGGAGATTTTTATCAAGCATTGAAAGATCCATTGTGAGCATTTCCACTTCAAGTTCTAACTTATTGTTGGTCATCAAGGGAGGAGATCTACATTGAATTATTCATGTTCTACATTGATGTACACTTACATCCATGGTACCATGATGATATTATGGTAGATCTATTACAAATTATGGAGATACCCTACATTCCTATATTGAATTCAAGATCTATAACATACTACAAAAAAATTCCTCATTGAAAAGGGTTTTAAGAAATGTGAATCCTAACATTTATCTTTTTTCATTCATTTAAATTTAAATTTATCATTTACAAGGTTGATTCCTTGATCTAGGTCCTGACCAAGGCAAGCCCTCATCCAAAAAACAACAAAAACCCTTCATTTTTTTGTGTATGAGTAGGATAGTAGAATTTTGCACATAGATATGAAAATCCTCCTTGAGCGATTCTTGGAGAAGTTGGTTTGACTTTGTTATAGTGCCCCTGGTACACATCAACCTCGCAAGAATATGACCCTCCTAGTCGACATATACCTTGTTTCTTTTTTGCAAAAATGATTTATGGATTTTGTTTCTTTCATCTTTTCATTTGCAAATACATTGTGAGATATTCAAAAATAGGCGTGGATTCACAACATTTGGAGCTAAAATACATATTCTACTACACATTTCAAGGTCAGTCTTTTATATTTTATTTCCTTTCATATCTTTATCTTATATTTATATCTTAATTGGGCTAATTATGTTTACTAAGAATCTATATCTACATTATATAACAAATTCATTCAATTCAACATACACATTGTCGTATAAGGGCCAAAGAGTGTATTTCCTTGTATTGCATTTTCCTTTATAATTCAAATTCACAATTGGTGCCCTTCCTTCTTTGGGTCCTAGCTAATCTATTTTGGACTATAAAGAGGAACCTAATTAGGAAATTACCTCCTTCCCTCACATACATATTTGAATAGCTTAGTGGGCCAAAAAAGTGGAAGCCTACATCTAATTGATGTGTCTTCCTTTTCCCCCTAAATAAAATCAAGCTTAGAAGATTTTTTCACTAAGCATAGTTTATTGCATCAATTGATTGTACAACACACTCAATAGAATGGTGTTGCTGAGAAAAATAAAAGAACCTTATGAGAGATGGCTAGTTGTATAATACAATATCGAGATATGTAGTCTTATTCTTGGGCTGGGGTGTTGAATTTGTAAGGAAACTTGGCAATAAAGAATATAACCGTTTCCACATAACCCATAATAAATCTGAAATAAACACGGAATTAAAATCCACATGCAAGAGAATAGACAACATACCCACAAAATGTGACACAAGATATACCCTGGGAAACCCTCATTGAGGGAAAAACCCAACCTCCAAAAGCATCCATCATCATGTATTATTCAGCAAAAATACCATTGCCATACAACCATGGAAGCCTTCATGGCCATAGCCACAACTGAGCAAACTATGTGAACAAGCATGAATCCACACATCCCATGCCATGCTTTCAACCTTCACAAATGCTCCCTTGGCTAACCTGTCAAGCCTTGTCCCGCTCGACTCTTGCCTTTTGTCTTCTCCTTGTCACTCTAACTCTCTCTTTTCTCTCTCTACAACAACTACCCTTGTGGCTGCTTATATAGTAGCAAGTCCCACATAACCACCAAGTGGTATTACATAAACCATGTGCTACCTAACCCACTGACCCCACATTTAATATTGGGCATTTAATTCTTTTCCCCAATATTAAATAATTACATGAAATATTATCACAATGTTACAATACAACTCATCAAGAATATTCCATGGGAATCTTTACATGTTGCACGTCCATCTAGGCTCAACATTACATAATAAAAATAAAATAACAATATAACAATATTATGCAATGTGTGCAACACCCATTATCTCAACAATCTCCCACTTGTTGTATACATTGCATAGGGTCAATCCGTAGCCACATAAATGAACAAGGGAACAATCCCTCCCAGCACATCCACCATCATGGATCAAAATACACCAAGTGCTCCATCTTGGTACCCGCAACAAAATCAAAGTATCCAGCATCTCAAACATGAATGATCTCACCTCCTATTATGCCACTCCCACTGGACATACATAGAAGCCATCCAAAGAGAAAGCCACCCAACCTGTCGCATTAGAAGATCATAAAATCCTGTACCACCTAAAATTCCAAGCACAAAAAACCTGATCCAAAGGTAATCACATGTATCCGTAGTTATCAAAATATCCATAGCTGAAATAGCACCCACAGCAAGTGCCAAACCCATCCAACTATCCATACCTCAAAGGTATAACAAGTGAATCTCATATCACCGACATATATAACCTGTAATCACAAGCCTGAAGAGCAATACCTACCACATATATACCAAGAAGCTCCCACTGCAAAAGATAATGTCAAATTTATAACCAATCCACTCAACACATCTCAAAGAAGTGAATCCATGTAGTATCAAGGACATCCACAATACATAAACTAATATCCTGCAAGAACAACTCTCATAACAGGTCTCCAATGCTCTCCCAAGTTCACCACAACCAACAGAGGAAAGAGATAAAGTAATAACCATGTCATCTCTCACATGACATACATGAGCACAAACCAGTGATCACAATCTCTAACCAATCTCGAATCCAATGTAAGCAAAATTGAACATCCAGGAAGATAACCAAGACTAGAGAAACCATGCAAATCATAACCTGTATCATGTCCTTCTACACACACCTCTAGATGTAAACTGTGCAAGTTAGATCTCCTCCATAAAACCCCAACAAGAAGCCATCAACAACACCCAAACCATACCATATAACTAATCATGGATGTAAGCCTCTCACAAGAAGATCAAACTCATAAAACCATTCCTAAACCAAGGAATAACCATTCCTAATCCAAGGAATATGCCCAATATAAAATCATCTCCAAAAACTTCAACCAGCATAACAACATATGCACATGGAGATAACCGATGCTTAACCATCTCTCAAATGAACCCTCCAGAACTAACTCATGTACCATAGCTCAAGATCCATATCCATGAAAGACAAGCATAAATATAATGCAACTGAGAGAAAACAATGGGCTATACCTCTCAAGTAGCAAACCGCTGAGTAGACCAAGAGTGGGGAATGAGAATGCTCATCAAGATACCCAAGTCTCCAACCAAGACTCATCTAAGAACAATCCCCTCTCAAGTCCATATCAGGTGACTGCCCCTCGGACTTCCTGCTGAAACCATCAACCGTCCCAACATATACTTCTCTAATCTAAGAGAAATCAGCGTCGCCACCATCTCTAAGTATCAATGAGCACCTGTAACCAATCAATCCATGCCAACTCCAAATGCAACATAGCAATATCATGAAGTATCTAGCTTATGATTAGTGTACTCAATACCAAGAAACTAAACCAAGATCAATGTCAAAGTTTCAACCATGGCCTCAGGAACATAAACATGACAACATGATCTTACCATCTCAACTAAAGAGATAACATGCTCCATATGAACACACTATAACATGTCACAACTCTAAACGTGTATCAAGAGTATACCATGACATAATAATGAAACCATCCTCACACCAAAGATAACATGCCAAATAAAACCATAAACCACACCTTTGCCAAGAACCCTGTGAGTCCTCAAGATGCAACCATCTCCACACACCATGAAGAAAACCATCTCCACATACCATGAAGATAACCAAGAACTTCATGAGTCCTCAAGATCTAATCATCTTCATACACCATGAAGATAACAAGTGCACCATGCAAATGTCAAAGACGCTTCTGTAGCAACAGTATCTAAGACAAACCTCCAACATCTGCAAACACTCAATAAATATATCAATGCCAACAACTCCCACTCAACTGTGGTACCAAGTCACCTATGGCATCATAAAATCCATCCTCTCCAAACCAAGAAGATATAAACCAAACTAGGAACTAATCCTGCACTGTCACCCCATCACTTTCACAAGCTCCCACTAAACTATGTATCCAAGCTATCCATGACATCATGATGAAAAACCATCCTCTAACCATGAGAATAAACCAAGGCATCAAACCATCAAAGAACTCAAAGTGCACATCATGAGCTCCTCAAAAGAAAGTAAATAACTATGATCCTCAACCAAGAAGATATACCACCATAACTGAATCAGAAATCCAAGCTAATGAACATGAAAGATGTACCTGTATATCCAATCATGTCATTCCAAAATCCATGGCACCATGATCACATCCATGAACCGAGCATCTGGCTCTCAAAGTATGTCCAACCTGTCAGCATAGTCAACCACAATCCTCTGCCATGACTATACCTGGTAACAACATCTCATCCCTTCTAAATGAAGAAAATAGTAAATCATGTGAATTAGGGAATAGACAACCCAAATCCAAGCCACCAATCTGAATATGCATCAATAATGAAAGATCAATGGGCAAAGACAACCCATAACCAAGCTATAAATGCATCCTGTAAGTATAGACCGCTTACAACACTGCACAACTTGTAGACCCAACAAGTCATCATGCATATCCAAACCAAACACTGATAACCATATCATCATGAGACCAATCTGAAATATGAACTGACTATACAATGACATCAAATCTTAAATCTCCAATGCCATAAACTCACAATGTTACCATAGTCAAAATATACCTATAAGCTGTTCAGATAAATATATCATCAAATAAATCATGCCAAACCTACACCAAATCTGAACCAATTTGTAGAGCTCTTCAAGAGCTTTCCGTTGACTACTCGAAGTCCAAAATCTGACTCCGTATGCCCAAGTTATGCCCTAATCTGTGCTCAAAATAAACAACATCTAACTTTAGGGCTCTTAAAACCTGAAAAAATATCAAAATCATAGAACCAAACCTAAACCATGTTGTAGTGCTCTGAATTAGCTTTCCAACGCCTATAAGAACTCTGAAATCTGATAATCTGAGAGAAAGTTATGGCCGTTTTACTAAGACAGTCTTTTTACCATTTTCAGTACGATTTTTTTTTTTTTTTTTTTTCAGTGACGAAAATTCCAACAGGATTAAATTTGACGGCCATCATGGGCTGAAACCAAAAAACTCTTTCATTTCCTCTGAACATGGCCAAACTAGGGCATAATATATATCAAAATTTATGAAAATGTTAACCTGGATCCAATGGTGAGGTCTGTTTTTACCCAAGAGGTCATTTATGCAAGCTTCCCCCTAAAACTCTCATTTTAAATGAAACATCCGAAAAATCTTTTGTCCAACAATTTCACATGCCCAAATCTTTTAACATCCCATCATAACAGCAAACCCCAAAACCCTTAGATTTGCAATAAATCATTCATATATCTTGCTCTTTCTTTTATCCTCTCATGCATTCCCATGGATTCAATCTAGGGTTACAATAATAAAACCATAGCTCTGATACCACTTGTAAGGAAACTTGACAATAAAGAATATAACCGTTTCCACATAACCCATAATAAATCTGAAATAAATATGGAATTAAAATCCACATGCAAGAGAATAGACAACATACCCACAAAATGTGACACAAGATATACCTTGGGAAACCCTCATTGAAGGAAAAACCCAACCTCCAAAAGCATCCATCATCATGTATTATTCAGCAAAAATACCATTGCCATACAACCATGAAAGCCTTCATGGCCATAGCCACAACTGAGCAAACTATGTGAATAAGCATGAATCCACACATCCCATGCCATGCTTTCAACCTTCACAAATGCTCCCTTGGCTAACCTGTCAAGCCTTGTCCCGCTCGACTCTTGCCTTTTGTCTTCTCCTTGTCACTCTAACTCTCTCTTTTCTCTCTCTACAACAACTACCCTTGTAGCTGCTTATATAGTAGCAAGTCCCACAAAACCACCAAGTGGTATTACATAAACCATGTGCTACCTAACCCACTGACCCCACATTTAATATTGGGCATTTAATTCTTTTCCCCAATATTAAATAATTACATGAAATATTATCACAATGTTACAATACAACTCATCAAGAATATTCCATAGGAATCTTTACATGTTGCACGCCCATCTAGGCTCAACATTACATAATAAAAATAAAACAACAATATAACAATATTATGCAATGTGTGCAACACCCATTATCTCAACAATCTCTCACTTTTTGTATACATTGCATAGGGTCAATCCGTAGCCACATAAATGAACAAGGAAAAAATCCCTCCTAGCACATCCACCATCATGAATCAAAATACACCAAGTGCTCCATCCTGGTACCCGCAACAAAATCAAAGTATCCAGCATCTCAAACATGAATGATCTCACCTCCTATTATGCTACTCCCATTGGACATACATAGAAGCCATCCAAAGAGAAAGCCACCCAACCTGTCGCATTAGAAGATCATAAAATACTATACCAACTAAAATTCCAAGCACAAAAAACCTGATCCAAAGGTAATCACATGTATTCGTAGTTGTCAAAATATCCATAGCTGAAATAGCACCCACAGCAAGTGCCAAACCCATCCAACTATCCATACCTCAAAGGTATAACAAGTGAATCTCATATCACTGACATATATAACCTGCAATCACAAGCCTCAAGAGCAATACCTACCACATATATACCAAGAAGCTCCCACTGCAAAAGATAATGTCAAATCTATAACCAATCCACTCAACACATCTCAAAGAAGTGAATCCATGTAGTATCAAGGACATCCACAATACATAAACTAATATCCTGCAAGAACAACTCTCATAACAAGTCTCCAATGCTCTCCCAAGTTCACCACAACCAACAGAAGAAAGAGATAAAGTAATAACTATGTCATCTCTCACATGACATACATGAGCACAAACCAGTGATCACAATCTCTAACCAATCTCAAATCCAATGTAAGCAAAACTGAACATCCAGGAAGATAACCAAGACTAGAGAAACCATGCAAATCATAACCTGTATCATGTCCTTCTACACACACCTCTAGATGTAAACTATGCAAGTTAGATCTCCTCCTTAAAACCCCAACAAGAAGCCATCAACAACACCCAAACCATACCATATAACTAATCATGGATGTAAGCCTCTCACAAGAAGATCAAACTCATACAACCATTCCTAAACCAAGGAATAACCATTCCTAATCCAAGGAATATGCCCAATATAAAACCATCTCCAAAAACTTCAACCAGCATAACAACATATGCACATGGAGATAACCAATGCTTAACCATCTCTCAAATGAACCCTCCAGAACTAACTCATGTACCATAGCTCAAGATCCATATACATGAAAGACAAGCATAAATATAATGCAACTGAGAGAAAACAGTGGACTATACCTCTCAAGTAGCAAACCGCCGAGTAGACCAAGAGTGGGGAATGAGAATGCTCATCAAGATACCCAAGTCTCCAACCAAGACTCATCTAAGAACAATCTCCTCTCAAGTCCATATCAGGTGACTGCCCCTCGGACTTCCTGCTGAAACCATCAACCGTCCCAACATATACTTCTCTAATCTAAGAGAAATCAGCGTCACCACTGGCTCTAAGTATCGATGAGCACCTGTAACCAACCAATCCATGCCAACTCCAAATGCAACATAGCAATATCATGAAGTATCTAGCTTATGATCAGTGTACTCAATACCAAGAAACTAAACCAAGATCAATGTCAAAGTTTCAACCATGGCCTCAGGAACATAAACATGACAACATGATCTTACCATCTCAACTAAAGAGATAACATGCTCCATATGAACACACTATAACATGTCACAACTCTAAACGTGTATCAAGAGTATACCATGACATAATAATGAAACCATCCTCACACCAAGGATAACATGCCAAATAAAAGCATAAACCACACCTTTGCCAAGAACCCTGTGAGTCCTCAAGATGCAACCATCTCCACACACCATGAAGAAAACCATCTCCACATACCAGGAAGAACCATCTCCACATACCATGAAGATAACCAAGAACTTCATGAGTCCTCAAGATCTAATCATCTTCATACACCATGAAGATAACAAGTACACCATGCAAATGTCAAAGACGCTTCTGTAGCAATAGTATCTAAGACAAACCTCCAACATCTGCAAACACTCAATAAATATATCAATGCCAACAACTCCCACTCAACTGTGGTACCAAGTCACCTATGGCATCATAAAATCCATCCTCTCTAAACCAAGAAGATATAAACCAAACCAGGAACTAATCCTGCACTATCACCCCATCACTGTCACAAGCTCCCACTAAACTATGTATCCAAGCTATCCATGACATCATGATGAAAAACCATCCTCTAACCATGAGAATAAACCAAGGCATCAAACCATCAAAGAACTCAAAGTGCACATCATGAGCTCCTCAAAAGAAAGTAAATAACTATGATCCTCAACCAAGAAGATATACCACCATAACTGAATCAGAAATCCAAGCTAATGAACATGAAGGATGTACCTATATATCCAATCATGTCATGCCAAAATCCATGACACCATGATCACATCCATAAACCGAGCATCTGGCTCTCAAAGTATGTCCAACCTGTCAGCATAGTCAACCACAATCCTCTGCCATGACTATACCTGGTAACAACATCTCATCCCTTCTACATGAAGAAAATAGTAAATCATGTGACTTAGGGCATAGACAACCCAAATCCAAGCCACCAATCTAAATATGCATCAATAATGAAAGATCAATGGGCAAAGACAACCCATAACCAAGCTATAAATGCATCCTGTAAGTATAGACCGCTTACAACACTGCACAACTTGTAGACCCAACAAGTCATCATGCATATCCAAACCAAACACTGATAACCATATCATCATGAGACCAATCTGAAATATGAACTGACTATACAATGACATCAAATCTTAAATCTCCAATGCCATAAACTCACAATGTTACCATAGTCAAAATATACCTATAAGTTGTTCAGATAAATATATCATCAAATAAATCATGCCAAACCTACACCAAATCTGAATCAATTTGTAGAGCTCTCTAAGAGCTTTCCGTTGACTACTCGAAGTCCAAAATCCGACTCCGTATGCCCAAGTTATGCCCTAATCCGTGCTCAAAATAAACAACATCTAATTTTAGGGCTCTTAAAACCTGACAAAATGTCAAAATTATAGAACCAAACCTACACCATGTTGTAGTGCTCGAAATTAGCTTTCCAACGCCTATAAGAACTCTGAAATCTGATATTCTGAGAGAAAGTTATGACCGTTTTACTAAGACAGTCTTTTTACCATTTTCAGTACGATTTTTCATTTTTTTTTTTTTCAGTGACAAAAATTCTGACGGGATTAAATTTGGCGGCCATCATGGGCTGAAACCAAAAAACTCTTTCATTTCCTCTGAACATGGCCAAACTAGGGCATAATATATATCAAAATTTATGAAAATGTCAACCCGGATCCAATGGTGAGGTCTGTTTTTACCCAAGAGGTCATTTATGCAAGCTTCCCCCTAAAACCCTCATTTTAAATGAAACATCCGAAAAATCTTTTGTCCAACAATTTCACATGCCCAAATCTTTTAACATCCTATCATAACAGCAAACTCAAAAACCCTTAGATTTGCAATAAATCATTCATATATCTTGCCCTTTTTTTTATCCTCTCATGCATTCCCATGGATTCAATCTAGGGTTACAATAATAAAACCATAGCTCTGATACCACTTGTAAGGAAACTTGGCAATAAAGAATATAACTGTTTCCACATAACCCATAATAAATCTGAAATAAACACGGAATTAAAATCCACATGCAAGAGAATAGACAACATACCCACAAAATGTGACACAAGATATACCCTGGGAAACCCTCATTGAGGGAAAAACCCAGCCTCCAAAAGCATCCATCATCATGTATTATTCAACAAAAATACCATTGCCATACAACCATGGAAGCCTTCATGGCCATAGCCACAACTGAGCAAACTATGTGAACAAGCATGAATCCACACATCCCATGCCATGCTTTCAACCTTCACAAATGCTCCCTTGGCTAACCTGTCAAGCCTTGTCCCGCTCGACTCTTGCCTTTTGTCTTCTCCTTGTCACTCTAACTCTCTCTTTTCTCTCTCTACAACAACTACCCTTGTGGCTGCTTATATAGTAGCAAGTCCCACAAAACCACCAAGTGGTATTACATAAACCATGTGCTACCTAACCCACTGACCCCACATTTAACATTGGGCATTTAATTCTTTTCCCCAATATTAAATAATTACATGAAATATTATCACAATGTTACAATACAACTCATCAAGAATATTCCATAGGAATCTTTACATGTTGCACGCCCATCTAGGCTCAACATTACATAATAAAAATAAAATAACAATATAACAATATTATGCAATGTGTGCAACACCCATTATCTCAACAGAATGTGCCAACTATATTCATAATTAGGTGCCTCATAAGGCATTACAACATATGACTTCTAAGGAGGCTTGGACCTACATCAAACTTGATGTTTCTATATTATGAGTTATTGGTAGTGAGGCTTCAACATTATTTTAGATTCTCAAAGGAAATCCATGGAGAGAAAGAGTTAAACACTCATATTTTTTGGCTATTGTGAGGATATAAAGTCATAGGGGTTTTTGATCCTGATTCTAGAGAGGTCTTATTTAGGCAAGATGTCCAATTTAAGGAGTGCTATCCTCAACTATATTCTCCATCACCAACTTCTTCCTCATTTCCTAGTATTTCCTCTTCAGCTCTTGAGGATTCCATATCTTATGAGGATGATATAGATGTTGACCCTCCTTTACCAACACCACTAGAAAAAAAAATATTTTCCCAAGTGGGCCCATGTTATTATTGAGGAGGCTAGTTCTTTGGTAGGAAACCCTTTAGATAATCATCAAAATCATGCTAAGACATCTAGTATTGGTCTACTGAGGCATGCCATTTTTGGATGATCCTCAGAATTTTCAGAGGTGAGAGGTCACAATGAGTGGTATAGGTCCATGGATGAGGAGTATTCTTCTTTGATGAAGAATCACACTTGGGATCTTTGTTCTCTTTAGAAAAGAAGAAAGTTGGTTTGGTTCAAGTTGGTGTATCATATGAAGTATGTTGCACATGGTCCAATTAATAGGTGAAAGGCACACATTTTATGAAGGCTTTTTCTCATGTGGAGGGCATTGATTACTCTGAGACCTTTTCTCTTGTTCACAAGATGAACTCCATTGACCTTATACTCTCCCTTGCATATTCTCAAGGATGGATAATGCTTTAGATGAATGTAAATAATGCCTTCTTGCATGGAGACTTATGAGGAGTTCTATATGGAGTAACCTCATGGTTTTGTGCAAGAAAAATCTCTAGTTTTTAGACATAGATGATCATTATATGGTCTCAAACAAGCTCCTTCAGTTTGGTATGAGAATATGGACTCCTTTCTACTTGCTTTAAACTCCACCCATTTTCATTTTGATCATACAATATATATTTAGTATCATGGGGTTGATCTTTTGGTACTTGTACTATATTTTTATGATCTCATTATTACATGTATCTCATCCTCAATAATTAAGAGTGTTTACAGAGCTCTGATGGAGCAATTTGAGATGATAGATCTCAATTTTTTGCACTATTTTTTTGGCTCTATAGGTTATTCAATTTTTAGATTTGATTTCTATACTCCAACAAAAGTACATTCTTGATATGCTTCAATGTCTTAGTATGCTTGATTACAAGCATTCCCCCACACCATTTTAGCTAGTAGTTGTTTTTTCTATCACATGTTCTACTCCTTCATTAGTTCACATATTATATCAGTATCTGGTTGGAAATTTTTTGTACATGACACATATAGTATTGATATTTCCTTTTTACCTAGCCTTGTCTCTAGATTCTTGCATTATCCTCATGAGAGTCATTAGGAAGAAATTGAACATATTTTGAGGTACATTCAGGGGACTACACATTATTGCATTCACTATACATTAGGATCCCCTCATATTGTTAGCTTCGCTAACTCAGATGGAGCTAGTGATGTTGATGATCAAATGTTTACTTCTAGCTTCATGTTTTGTCTTAGTTTTGGTCCTATCACATGGTCTTGCAACAAGTAGGCTGCTATTGCATTATCATCTATTGAGGGTGAGTGCCAAACAATAATTTTAGCTAGTTAGGAAATTTTGTGACTTTGAGAATTGATGATAGAGTTTGGGTTTCCTCCTGATAGTCCCACTATTCTTAGGTGTGCTAATTAGAGTAATATTCATAAATCTTGCAACCCAGTGGAGCATCAATAGACTAACCATATTAAGATCCACATTCACTTCATCAAATAGTTGATTTTGCATGGTTCTCTCATTTCAAGGTACATTTCCATAGAGGAGAAGGTTGTAGAAATCTTCACTAAACCTTTGGCATCTTCGTGCTATCTTCACTTGCATTACATACTTCGGGTGAAGGAAGTTGTCTTTGGGGAGTTTCATTGAAGTCTTCCTTCCTTCATATTATTTTTTTGTCATTCTTTCCATCTCTTTTTGAAGTAGAGATTTTTTGACGCGATTTTCTCTATTTTGCCACTTTACATATATTTGGTTGTGATTAGGTACCTCATTAGGCCATGTTGCCAAGACCCAAGGTATCTTTCAATATTGTAGTTTAATTTTATTTTCTTTCATTGCTCATAGCTACATTTTTTCTCGTCTTAAGGAGAGGAGTGTTAGAATAAAGTGATAACTAAATTATTAAGTTGACTTAATCATTAAGTTACCTTTACTTCACTCGTATGATATCACTTTATGAGTTAGTCAAATTTAATAATCATATTAATTATTAAATATATGATTTTTAGGGTTTCGTATTTTAGGTTACTCAATCTCCTTTATAAGGATTGATCATTTTAGATTTTATTCATTAGTTTGATATGATAATATAATTTCTCATATTTTTAGAGCTCAAACCCTAGCTTTTTAATTCCATTCTTCCATGTGATAGGTTATCTTTTCATGCAGGTGATCCTGGCTTCACAAAGTTGGATTGATAACTTTTGAAATGTTAACTATAAACTATGTTGTCTCATCCTACATCATGTACAAAATCCCACTACCCTCCACCACATGATATGTTGTCAACACCTTATGACCATGATGTAGAGAGTCTCAGGCTCTAACACTTAATCACTCCTAATTAAGGATATAATTATTGAACCATCCAATGGCTCTTGTTCTCTTGTCCTTTTTTCCAATCTTAGCCTCCAATACCCTTCTCCAATTTTCCTCCTAGGTGTATTTGGAATGGTGTAGGTTTAATCTTCCTTGTCAAGGCACTAGTCCTACTAGCTTTTCCTTGTTCTAGAACCCTAACCATCACTTAGGATATTTCTCTCACTCGTATTTGGTTCCTATTGATATTGTGGATACTCTCCATATCCTTGACCTTGCCTAACTCCTCTAGTCACATCAATAATCATTAAAAAGTCACTAACTTCAAATAGGGCTAATTAGGCCTATTTGCATTAGGTCTAGTAACAATATTTTATTTCATTTCTCTAAATCCTTACATATAACCCATGAAAGGATTTGTGATTCTGAAAGCTATCACTTAACACTTCTAGAATCCATATTTACAGAGTCTCAAAACACCTACAACCCCGTTCACCCTCAAGTCCTAATTTCTAGGCTATCTTTTAGGTCTTTGGACCAGTTTTCACTAAAATTCCGCTAAATACCTTCAAAATTAAAACCAATCTTCCCAAATACTTTATTCATCAAGGTAACATCCTAGGGATTCTAAACATTCCATTGGGTTGGTCCAATCTGATCATGGGTGGGCTCTGCAACAACATGTTCTCATTGTCCTGAGTCACCTACTCTCAGTAGTTAGCTTAGGGCATCACTCCATAGCTTGGTAACTAGTAATTAAAATGAAAAATAAAGAAAGAAAATTATGTATAGAGTCTAACTTTTCAGCCCACAAGGTTTCACACATTTTCGACCGTGGATGATTAGGTATGTAAAAGGAAGATGAAACACTACTCTAAAAAATCCAAAAGCCAAATCATTTGCCTCAATCCATACACAGTCATACTAGGGCATTAAAACTCTACAAAAATAATGAAAAATGTTGCAATAGTTTGTACAGTAGGCTCACACGTGTGGAATATGACTGGAAAACATTCTAACTTTCCAAAATATGCTTCCCATGCTCAAATACATGAGCATGGGTAGTTACAACTTACCAAATTTCCATTTGTAACTTTTTACAAAATTGCAAAAGTTGCTCAAGCAACTTTTTGAGCAACTTTGCAACTTTTGAGCAATTTTTGCTCTTTACATCTTTTGATCAAATGGGTACATCTAGGTCTACTCTAGGACCCTATTAGGAGTCCTATAATGTATTAGCTAACCAAATACCTTAGTTTCCCATCCCTAGAAAAGTTTGACCTATTAAGAAACTTTTGACCCACTGAGTAATTTTTAACAACTCTAGGACCTAATGAGAAATTTTAGCTCTTTTAAAAACACATTGGGGCCAATTGAATTCTAAGGACCATTAGAAATTATTAAACACACAAAAACTCTTAACTAACCCTTAAAAACTCCAAAAAGCAAAAAGAAGGGGGGTGCCCTGCACCATACTCCCCTGGGACAAAAAACTCAAATCCCTTGAGTTAGGAGGTCCTTAATGGTGATCCCATGCTTCAGAATATCTGCTTTAGTAATCCAAGTGGCATCGACATTTGGTATTCCTTTCCACTTCACCAAATAGGTATTGTAGGCACCCTTCTTAGTCTTCTTAATCACCTTAGAGTTGACTATTTTGTCTAGTTGCAAAAGTTGGGGACTGGGAAAGTCTTTAACCCAATCAGTTACCTCCAAGTCTGCAATGGTGTGATGACGAGTATCATTATGAGTGCCTTTGTAAGGAAATAGATCGTACACATTGGAAATGGGTGAGATCCCCAAGTCAGGAGGAAGTTCCACTTCATAGGCATTATTCCCAAACTTATGTAATATTTTTAGAGGTCCTATCTTTTTCATTAGTAATTTAGTTGGTTGCTCCTTGGATAATCTCTCCTTATTGAGGTAAGAAAGCACCAAATCCCCAACCTTAAATTGTAAATCCCTTATTATTTTGTCTGCTCTAGTCTTGTACTTTTCTACTTGATGTTGCAAAGTCTTTCTAACCTATTCATGAAGCTCTTTCATTTGTTCTGCAAATGTCGCCCCTTGTGCACTCCTCTTGACATGTAAACTGAGATCCCTCAACTCCCAAATCCACCTAGGGTGAGTCCTATAAACTACTTGAAATGAGCTCTTAACATTACTCCTATTAATGGAATTTTTATAGGCATATTTTGCATTCCCTATGATGTAATCCCATGATTGACCATGTTTCTTGGTAAAAACCTTAATAGGTTTTGCAAAGACCTATTTAGTACCTCATCTTTCCCATTAGACTAAGGATGGTAAGCTGAAGAAAAAGGAAAATTTAGTCCTAGCATCTTCCAAAGGGTCCTCCAAAAGTGAACTACAAATTTATTGTCCCTATCACTCACTATGTTGAGTGGCAACCCATGAATTCTCACTATATCCCTGAAGAATGGGCCTACTACATGTAAACCATCATTTTTTTTCTTATAAGGAATGAATTGTACCATTTTTCTTAAACAATCCAAAACAACAAAGACACTGTCATACCCTCTAGGTGTTTTAGGGAGTCCTAAAAAAAAATCATACTTAAACACTCCCATGGCATATGTGGTATAGTTAGGGGTTGTTATAAATTTGTATTGTTTCTATGTCCCTTGGTCCTCTTATACACCTAACATTTCTCTACAAACCTCTTTACATATGACTGCAATTTAGGCCAATAATAGTACATTGTGACTTGTTCAAGTGTCTTGTCTGCCCCAAAATGCCCCTCAAACTTCCTTGATTCTTTTCCTTGATTATATTCTCACTCATCGAACATTTGAGAGTACACAATGAGTGTCCCTTAAATAGAAAACCTTCTTGCAACATGTAATCAGTGAAATTAACTATAAAACCTTGTTTGAAAATTTCACATACCTCATAGGCATCTTTGAAGTCTTTATGCTCCTTTTAGAGGTATCTTAGACCATCCATTCCTACACTTTGTACTTGTATCTCATGTATAAATAGTACTCTCCTACTGAGAGCATTTGTAACTTTGTTACACACACCTTTATTGTGCTTGATCACAAAGGTAAATGCCTGCAAGCATTCTACCCACTTGAGGTGTCACTAATTTAACTTCTCCTACCCATTCAAGAAGCTAAGGGCATGATTTTTTGTATGCACTACAAATTCCCTTGGTAGAAGGTAGTGCCTCCACTTTTTCAAGGCTTGGAACATTACATATAGCTCAAGATCATAAGTGGAGTATCTCTTCTTTGCCTCATTCAATTTTTCAGAAAAGAATGTCACAGTGTGCCCTTGACTTAACACTACCCTAATGGCTATTTTACTAACATCACGCTCTACAACAAGGATTTTATTTAAGTTTGGAAACCTTAGGGTAGGTAGGGTTGCAATCCTTTTTTTCAATAGTTAAAACCCCTCATCTATTGCCTTTGTCCACTTGAACTAACATTTTATACCTCTTTGTTAGTGTTAAGAATAGGTGCACATATATGACTGAATCTTCTCACAAACTTCCTATAGTAGGATGCCAACCCATGAACATTTCTAACATTTCCTATGCATTTAGGTGTTGGCCACTTCAATATGGACTTGACCTTATTAGGATCCATCTTAATACACCCATTGAAAACAACAAACCCAAGATATACTAATCCAGTTTTTAGAAACTCACACTTTTCTTGATTAATCATCAGCTTCTCTTAATGTAGCCTCGTTAAGACCATATCCAAGTTCTTCATATGCTCCTCTTTGGACTTGATAAAAATCAAAATGTCGTCCAATTACACAATGAAAAACTTACCTATGAAGTCTGATGGCACCTCATTCATTAGCCTCATGAAGGTGCTTGGGGCATTTGTCAAGCCAAAGGGCATCACAAGCCATTCATACAGTCCTTAATTTTTCTTGAAGGCTACATTCTACTCATCACTAGACCTAACTCTAATTTGATGATACCCTGATTTCAAATCCATCTTAGAGAAGTAGCAAGATCCTCCCAAATTTTCTAACAATCCTCAATCTAGGGCATGGGAAATCTATATCTAATGGTGATCTTTTTGATTTCTCTAGAGTCATTACACATTCTCTATATTCCATCTTTCTTAGGTGCAGGGATGTTTGGTACAACACAAGGGCTCAAGCTCTTCCTTATAAGGCCTTTCTCAAGCAAATCTTGTATTTGTTTTGCAATTTCAACATTCTAACTTGGTGTCATCTTCTAGGTTTCCTGTTAGGTAGATTTTCTCCTGGTATTAAGTCTATATGATGACTTACCTCTCTCATAGGTGGTAATGCACTAGTTATCCCATTGTCCAACATTTCATGGTACTTCTCCAACAACTATTGCACTTCTTGAGGTACATGGACCTTCTCCTTAGTTTCTTCCCTACGTCTTAAGGTTCAACTTATCTACCATCTCTGTTTATATAGTATTTTTAGTGGAACTAGAGTCCATTATCACTCTATAGATCTTCCCATGTGACCTACAAGTGGTCTTAAACAAGCTCTTCCTCTGAGGTGGTTCTACCACACTAGGAACCTTCAACAAAGTCCTTCTCAACATTAAATTATCACCATCCAATACTGGTCTTGCTTTGAAAATAGGTGATTTGATACTTTGGGTGTCATCCTCTTGTACCAATTGTGTTCTTCTTTCCCCATGGATGAGGTGGAACCCTTCTTAGGACATCTGCCCATGGTGTGACCAACTTGATTGCAATTATAACACTTGCAAGTGAAGACTAAATTGCCTCTGCCTTGGGACCGAAACCTACCTCTAGGTGGCGCTCTTCCTCTATATCCCCCTCCTTGAAATGTTTCTTGTTCTGATTACCCCCATTATTTTCATTTGTTTGAATCTCTTCTAGCCTACTTGGTCCTTTTCCTCTACCAAAGTTACCTCTGCCTCTTTGTTGTGAGTCATGTCTTCTCCTAGCCTTGTCTTTTGCCCTCAAGGCTAACTAGAAGCACTTATGCATACTATCAGGGGCCATCATGTTGATCTTCTACTGAATCCTTTTCCTTAATCCATTGAGGTATCTTGCCACTCTTTCAACTTCCTTTTCTTGTAAACTCTTTAGTGTAGGCACTGACCGTGATATCCCTTTGCCTTAGGTTCTACAATCTTTGATATATTTGTATTTCGTAGTTTATGAGTAGGAATGGTGCTCTCAACCTAATCTTCATCCATTCCCAAGACACTATTTTCTTCTTCCCTACTGCCACTCTATCATCTTGCATCATGTTCCACCTAGAATGTTGATCCCTTGAGTCTAGCTTTGGCATAGATGACTCTCTTCTCCTCTTTTACTTCCTTGTAAACAAACTGATTATCTATGGCCTCTAGGAAAACTAATAATTCTTCTCCATTCAAGCTTCCACTGTAATAATGAATATGCTCCATGTTATCTTTGTTAAGAGACTTAAAGGCATCAAAGAACACCTTTTGGTCCTTCTCCATCTCTAGATCCTTTCCCTTTTCAGATGTCTCCCGTGTTTGATTATCATCATCTTCCTCACTCTCATCTCCCCATTATGTTATTTTATTTTTACTCTTTGTCTTTGCCTGATTGGCCTTATCCAATAGATCCTTGACCAAATCTACTATAGCCCCCTTTTTCATTTCCTTTGGTGGCATACTATCAACCTCTTGGCTCTATTCCACATCTGAATTACACCAAAATGAAAGTTGGCTTTGATACATCTCTAATGTAGAGGGTCTATGGCTCTAACACTTAACCACTCCTAATTAAGGATATAATTCTTGAACCATCCAATGTTTCTTGTTCTCTTGTCCTCTTCACCAGTCTTGGCCTCCAAGACCCTTCTCCAACTTTCCTCCTAGGTGTAGTTGGATTGGTGTAGGCTTAATCCTCCTTGTTAAGGCACTAGTCCTACTAGCCCTTCCTTGTTCTAGAACCCTAACCCTCACTTAGGATATTTCTCTCACCCCTCTTTGGTTCGTAGTGATACTGTAGATACTCTCCATATAATTCTTGGCCTTTCCTAACTCCTTTGGTTACATCAACAATCATTAAAAAGTCACTAACTTCAAATAGGGCTAATTAGGCCTACATGCATTAGGTCTAGTAACATTGTTTTATTACATTTCTCCAAATCCTTACACATAACCCCATGAAATTATTTATGATTCTGAAAGTTATCACCTAGCACTTCTAGAATCCAAATTTAAAGAGTCTTAAAACACACACAACCCTGTTCATCATCAAGCCCTAGTTTCTAGGCTATCTTTTAGGTCTCTGGATAGGTTTTCAGTAAAATTTCTCTAAATCCCTTTAAACTTCAAACCAATCTTCCCAACTACTTGATTCATAAAGGTAACATCCTAGGGCTTCTAAACATGCCATTGGGTTGGCTCAATCTAATCATGGATGGGCTCTGCAACAACATCTTCTCACTATCCTAGTTCACCTACTCCCAACAATCCGCCTAAGGCATCACTCCATAGTTTGGTAACCAGTTATTAAAATGAAAAAAAAAGTAAAAAGATTATGCATAGATTCTAACCTATTATACCACAAGGTTTCACACATTTTCCACCATGGATGATCAGGTTAGAACCACTAATATGGCATCAACCCTGTGAATGGGAATCACAGACCAGTCAACAAGAAAATTAGCACAACTCCCTAACCTTAAAAATTCATACTAAGTTTTAATATGAAAAAGGAAGATGAAATACTACTCTACAATATCCAAAATTCAAATAATCTTTCCCAATCCATACACAGTCATACTAGGGCATTAAAACTCCACAAAAATAATGAAAAATGTTGCAACAATCAGTACAGTAGGCTCACACATGTGGAATATGAATGGAAAACATTATACCCTTCCAAAAATTTCTTCCCATGCTCAAATACCTAATCATGGGTAATCAAAATTTCCATTTGCAACTTTTGGAGCAACTTTGCAACTTTTGAGAAATTTTTGCTCTTTACATCTTTTGATCAAATGGGTACATCTAGATCTATTCTAGGACCCCAGTTAGAATTCTTAGGACCTATGAGCTAACCAAATACCTTAGTTTCCCATCCCTAGGAAATTTTGAGCTATTGAGAAACTTTTGACCCATTGAGCAATATTTTACAACTGTAGGACCCAATGAACAATTATAGCTCTTTTACAAACACATTGGGACCAGTTGAATTTAAAGGACCATTGGAACTTGTTAAACACACACAACCTCTTAACTAGCCCTTAAAAACTCCAAAAATAAAAAAGAAGGGGGGTTTCCTTTCACCAGACCCTCATTGGTCTCTTCCTATGTATGGACACTATCTCTTAGCTACACACCATACACATTTTGTTTATTATCATATATCATACACTTAGATCAGTCCATTTTGTATGAACTATTCTAAAATATGACAAAAAAAAATTCATACATTAGACTAGCATTCTAGTGTGCTAGGATAATTATTAGTTGCAAGCATATTTGGGAAAATTACAAAAAACTTCTGAGCAGACTCAACCTTTTTCATCATTGATTCCTCTAAAATAATTGGTGTAAGGGAGGATTTAAATGTTGAGTAGAGAGAGGATTCTATATAGAGAATCAAAATGTCTTCATGGAGGAGGATGCTACACAACTTGATTAGGAAGTCTTCATGAAGCACAAGGATATTGTATAAGAAGCTATTCAAAAAGAGATTTTTGAAGATAAAGTTGTCAATGAAATATTTGAAGAAGAAATTTTCCAAGAATAGGTTATTGAAGATGAATAATATGTTTTACTACATCAAGGTTTATATGGTCTTGATAAACTGGCATTTAGGGAACAACAATGACCAAACTACCTTAGTTGTATGGACACAGAGATAGGCATTTGAGCCACCAAGGATATTTTCATCTGTAGATGACCAAGGACCTACTGCACCCCATGATCTATCTACCACACTTGCTATAAGAAAAAGCTTGTATAAAGAGATGTTTCTACAATGAGCTCCATGAGAATTGAAAGAAGAGAGACTATAAAGCATAATTGATAATAATAAAATTTAGTTACAACTTAAACAAGAGGAAATCACTCAACTAAAAGATAACATTACCACTATTAAAAGATATCTTCATAAACTAATGAAATGTATGTCACCAACTAGGGTTTACATTGTCTAATTCAAGGAATAATATATGAATCTAAGATTGATTAGGGTGGTAAAAGGGTTAAATCGATCTATGAAAACCAATCAAGAGTTTAATAATATGTATCAAAACTCTTTTACAACCATTAAAAATTTATTATGTGAATTGTAGTTGCATAATTTTCTATGCTATGTCATATCAATTAGAACCCACTTTCTCACATAGGAGACATCCAATTATGAGCATTTATGTCACAAATATAAAATAAAACTAGCATATAACTTCATGTTATAGCCTACAGGTAAGAAGAGGAAGATGTAACATTAATTATCAAAGTTGAAATCAAGGATTCTTGTACACTTTGTTATAATTGGAGGTGGTTATTCATTGATAATACACAAATGGAAAGAATTCAGGGTTTAAGAGAAGATTCATTCCAAGGTATAAACAAATGGTTAGACATGAAGGATAAGTAGTACTTGGATCTAATATGAAAGGATGAAATAGTTTGTTGTAACATTTAAAAGGGTTGAGACAAATTCCCCACAAAATTATGTAGTTCGAGAAAAAAGGGCACCATGGTATGTTGAATTGGGTGAGTAAGGAAAGAGCATTGCTCCCTCTAAATTTTCAGCCTCCGCTTTTACTTTTGCTACTCATGATAATGGTTGGTGATGGTAAAAAAATATGTTATGAAAGAAGAAGTGACTAGGTGCAAAAGATTGAGAGAGAGAAAGGGCCACAACTGGAGCTTAGGAAAAGGAGGGAGTGACAAAGTTCAACTACAAAATACATGATAAATGCCAAATTTAGGAACTTTTCAATTTTTGGATGACAACAAGACCTTGAGTTTGGGGGAATGATGGGGAAAAATAGTGGTCAATTGATGATTTGAATCATAGTTATCTTCATACCATTCTTTTGTGAAAGATTGAAGCATGGTGGGTTCTTGATACAAAGTAGCTAAGATATGAGGTTTACTGAATGAATGTAATGTGGAAATAAATGTATCTACATGTTTTTTTCTCTTAACCCTTCATTATAGGAGCATGCCAATAATGAGGAACAACCAAGTAGAATTTTAGTGTCTCACATCAAGATCTCAGATCAACTCATCAATGTGAATAGAGAAATAAGGACAACATTGTAGACCCAACTGATTCACCTACCCTTTTGATTGGATAAATTAGTAATGCTTTAATAAAAGGTAAATCTAGGGAGTAGTTATCCTATATTCTTTTATGTGGATATGATGAAGAATTTATTTCTTCTTGAGAAAGTTTCTTATTTCCATTTTAATGTAATAACCACATCCACTCATTCTATTGGAAGTGGCCAACAAGTTAAGATAGTTAGTTATATGTTTTAGTATAAATACGTGGTTGCAATATTCTTAAAAATTTAGCTGAGAATTAGAGAATAAATCTATTTGTATTAGATTGATATTGATGTACCTCATCTATATTAGTTTAATGTGCTATGTGTAAATCAAGTTTAGTCATGTGAATAAAGCAATGGTTATTCCAGGATTATAGTATTTTAAGTATTTGAATTAAAACAATCAAGGTGGGCTCAATTGGTGAGTGATACTTTGAATTTATTTAATTTCTTTTATAGTTACCATTTATTCCTTTGTCTATTCCTCTTGCCACACAAAAATAGTTCATGTGTTTGTTCTTACAGCCAAAGCAAACTGAGTAGCTCCTCCATAGTAAACCTAAACTTAGTTTTCATGATTAGTAATGTTATGGTTAAATAGGATCTAGATACATTTATTTCTTATTCCTAAGGGATTAGATTATTGGGGGGGTCAATTAGTAATCAACCAAATAATCAACTTTCAACATTTTAAGCTTCAACTCATAAACAACTTAATGACATCTCATTAAAGCATTATTCACATGAAAACATTCACAAAATTGACATAGAGATTTTGGTATTGTTAAAACCAAACTTGGATCAAAACCATGGTACAGATTAGTACCCACAAATGGTAATCTTCTAAAGTACACCTTGTTAGGAGCTTAACCCTATCAAGAACTAGACACTATTAAGTGTCACCCTATTAGGGGATTTTCCTCTAGCACTGTTTGAAGATTTATCCTATTAGGGGTATCTTTGTTAAATGACCTTGAAAACTAGTTAAAGTGTCACCCTGTTAAAAGATTCACAACAAAGGAGCTATTAGGATCCACCCAGCAAGGGACTTTAATTATTGTGACTCTTAGAGAACAACAAAAAGAATGATATATACAACATCACTACCTCTGCCTGATCAAATACACCAAAGCTTAAAATCACTTCTCAGTACACCTAAATTATTCCTCACTAGATCATACCTTGCAATTCTTCACTACACTTTATTGACCATGATTAACAACATCAAATTGTTTACTTTTTGTTATCTTTAATTTTGACATCACAAAATTGAGGTAACCCTACACAAGTTTCTCATGAATTCATAGACGTGGTCTCTTTGTTTTAACATATTGACGAAGAATCATTAAGGAAATTTTTTATCAGTAAATTATACTCTATGTAAATTTATTCATGCATTTCTTTTGAAGGTTTCCATCAATTATAATCCCCAAATGTTTTTAAGAAAAAAAATTTCTTCTCTAACAGTAGATGCTTGATTTTTGGTAAAATTTCATGTCTTTTATGTGTTTTTTATTTTTGTTGTAAAAATATTCAAGTATTGTTTTGACTTATGATAGTAGCCCTTGCAATCTTGCTCATTTTGAGCTAACTTAGGCCTCAAACAAAGTTGCTTAGCTCAAGTTATGAAGGAAAATATGGGGTTTTTAAGGATGACATCATGTTGTGATTACATAACCTCCAAAAGTGGGCTTTTCATTGACAATTCCATGAAATAAAATTATACTTTATATTCAAAGTGGGTTTTGACACTCATTTTAACTTTTAGCTCATTCTAAGTTGATTTGACCATAGTTTTATGAAAATTAGCTTTTTAAGTCTATTGTCATGTTACTTTATGAAAACTATAGTTATTTATTAAATTTAATTACATGAGACATTTAAAAATGTGTAAAGGTGGGATTTTTATCACTCAAAGCATATATCACCATGCTAAACACCTATTTATAAGTGGACTTTCTAAAGGCAATAATCTGTTATTTTAGAAGTGGGAAATTTGAACCCAAACACACATGCATTATCAAAAGTATGTGTTATTTCTCCTAAACAATATGTCATTACTTCTTCTACAAGAGGTTTTGAATGTGTTAATGCATATGGTGGGCTTTTGGACTCTAAAACATGTGCTTTTTATTCTTTAAATAACTTCATTACCTATATTGACTTGTAAATGCATAGAGTTGGCAATTTTTAAGTCAAAAGTTCATGCTTTTGCAATTGAAGAGAATACCATTACTTTTCTAACAGGCATTTAGACCAAAAAACATATGGTCAGTAATTTTGGACCCAAAAGTGTTGGCTCACTAACAAGTTAGTATACTAAGAGGGGGATGAATCGGTATACACTAGTCAATTTCAACTTTCTTCTTTTATGTCTAACTTCACAATAGTATATAGGTTAGTGCTACCTACAACTTAACCACTCAGAATTAACACAAATAATAAAGGAAAATATGGAAACACATAGCACAATATTTATCTTGTGGAAAACTAGCTAGGGTAAAAACCACATTATGTGAATCAATCCTCACAAAGATTGCACTCTTCTGAACTGTGCTTAGTCAATAGTTTATCTCTATTAGAAGATTACAAAGACACTGCTAGGTGCTACCCAATTTAGAGATTTGAATAAGACATATAAAGATCTTTCCCTATTAGGACACACCTAGCTAAAGGACTTAACACAAGTTAATGTGTCACCTTGTTAGGGTATTTAGCACAAATAACCTGTTAGGGTCCACCCTTAATGGGATTTATCGTTGTAAATATTACTAAAAAAATGAATTTGATCTAATGAAATAACTACTACAATTAGCTTGAGTGTAGATCTTTTTTTTTCTCCTTGAAATTGCTTGCAACTATGTTATGCCCTCTTCTTTGGCTTTGTAACTTTAAACATGATCACTGGCATGCTTAGCACTACTTACTCTTGCACACTTTCTTACTTGTGTTTTTTGAGCTCATTGACTTCTGCTCAAAACACTAGCTTCTTCACACTATTTGTGATTACTTATCTTCACTCCTTGCTTTAATATTACACTTAGCTTGGTTGTCTTGGCTCTCTTACTAATAAATCTACAATCTAACCTTATCTCTTGAAGCATCATTCTCTTTTATAGTCTTTTCTTATTCTGCTTCTAAACCCTAATTTGTGAATTCAAAATTTAAATTTTCAAGCCTATTCCTAGCCTATCCTCTTATCATTGGTATACAATTTTTTTTTTCTGAATGTAGCATATATGAACAAAAGTCACGGATATTTTGTGACCTTTATGGTTTGCATTACTTTGAATAATTCAGAACTAAATTATTTTGATTATTCCTTGATGTGACAATACTTATCACCATTAAATGCAATGACAAGTACACTTCTACCTATGTTGTGATGTGGTAGTCACAAGTATCCTCTTGTTGACTCAACTAATCCCTCTTTCATGGCTATTGATCATTTTGTCTTCTTTGCAAAGTTATCATCTTCCTTCAAGTTCTTACTTCACTTAGCATGATTCCATCTAAGTGGTTATCTTTTGTCATTGCCTCCATTGGGCTTATCTTTTACCTTTCTCCAGCTCCCTTGTGAACTAGAATTTCACATACTTGTTCAATGAAATTCAGCGGTCATAGCTCTATACTTGTCATTTTTCTTTTGTTGCCTTGACATCAATGACAACATAGTCACTACTAAATGCACTAGTCACTCCAATGGTCTATCCTTATGTTTTGAGTTAGTTATGCCAACAAAAAGAACATGTTTTCACATCCAAATTTTTTTTCTTAAATTATTTTATAAATAGTAAAAGTAAAGGTGGTGGTTTTTCCTTTAAAAGCACACACTTTCACTCCAAAAAGTATGTCTTTACTCATTTTCACAACCAATTTTGTATGGGTGGTGATATTTGGCATGAAAGCACATGTTCTATGCATCAAAAAGTGTGTCTTTATTTTATTTTTATAATCTTTTATGTTTGTTCAAGCTTGGGTGGCAGTGTTTGGCTCAAAAACACATGTTTTTGGCTTGTGAAAACCCAATAATATGGGCATTTTTCACAAAAAACGTGATTTGTAGAATTGAATCACTTATAACTTGGACAATAATTGGTCATTTTAAAATATCTTTAGGTTTTTTTTGTATGAAATTGGCCACATATTATTTGTGTCTATTCATAAGTGGAGTTTAGATATGTTTTTTTATCATTCTTCAACCCATCTAGGGAGCAATTTTTCCCAAAAATACCTTTGATTTGAGCATTTCATCAATTATTTGGGTCAAGGTAAGTCCTAAAGTGTTTCCTATTACTCTTAGCTTGCATACAACTCTTTAAAGTTACATATTATGCTCTATGCATTGCATATTGAACATTTCTTGGTCAAAACAATTGCTAAAATGATGTTATTTTAATCTCTAACTTCCTACACTTAGCAAGCTATGATTTTTGACACAAATTTTGCAAATATTGAGTCAAGATTTGAAGTCTATTTAACTCTCCATCTTGCAATCATTCTAAATCCAAGAAATGTCTCTGGATTCATTTTTCTAATTCTTGCACAAGAGATTAAAAGACTTTTTCCCATGCTTCTTGAGGAAAAAGAGAATTTTTTTTATGAATTTCATTTGGAAAAATTATAGATATGTACTCTTTTGTTTGTGTTTCCAAATTGCTTCATTTTATTTTTAGATTTGCATTTGTTTTGTGTATTACATGATCCTTCTATCTTCTATCTAAATTCTCCAAGTTTATATGCAGAGGGGTGAATGCACAAAGTTGTGTCACCCTTTGTCATATCCAAGAGGGTTATGGCCAAAATGCTTTTGACCATACCAATTTTGGCCAAACAGGTCCAGACCATACAAACATGACACTTTTTCATGCTGACATGGTCTGTACCCTTTCAGCCAAAACCCCCAAGCTTTATAAAAATGTCAAAAAATACTTTGCAGCTACCATTTTCACTGTCGTGGTTCTGAGTTTCTTGGAGAGTGGTTTAGGTGTTTCAGCCGTAATAGGTTAGTGGTTTTTTTTCCCTTTTAAAATTTTTTAAAAGTGTTTTTTGATAAGTAAATGTTAATGGTAGTCAAATTAATTATTTTTTACGTGTTTTATGAGTGAATTATTTAGATTTGTTTATTTTTTAAATATATTTAATTTTTTTTAAAAAAAATTGTTACTAAATTATTTAAAACATAAGCAAGAATGTAGTCAAACATTGGGTAAAAATGTAGAAAAATATTAGGTAAAAATGTAGAAAAACATTAGGTAAAATGTACCTTTATATGAAACTTAGAAACACTTTTACATTTATCTGAAACTTAGAAAAATTGTTTAACCCTGTAGTTAAATCAAAATCTAATTTAGTCAAGAATTTTATTTTTTTATTGCATATACATGTACATGTACAAATATTTATGTTTCACATTTGCATGAGCACGTTAAAATACATTAGATATGGTCTCTAAGAGAATTTGTTTTAAAATACATGTACATGATTGAATAGCACCATACATCTAATGTTGTGTATTTATATGTACATGTGTTTCAAATTAAATTTAACTTTTAATTATTTTAATTTATACACTTGTATGTTTATATGTGTATATATATGCATGTGCAGATCTCTAGATATTTATCAGTCTTGTAGCTTCACACTCATATCCTCATACATTATATACATGTATACATTATGGCATCTATTTTTGGGGATCGTGCTCTTGCATCCTTAGGGGATGCTAGTGTCCATAGAGGGGGTTAGAGTGCTGAGTCCGGTGCAACACGTAGATCCACATCCTCCACTGAGGATAGAGAGCAGTTATTTAGAGATACACTTGCTAGCTTATCTCATGCTATAGAGGTTCTAGACTCCTCGCTTTCCTCTTCTACCACCCTCTTTAATAGGGAGAGGATTATAGTGATGCAAGAGGAGTTATTTCGTATGATTTAGACCATTGAATCATACAACCCTTTTGATGATATTAGTATTGAAAAATTTTATTCTTTTCTATCTCACAGTGTCACTGGCACTATGAAGTATACATAGGTTGACACTAAGGTCTCCCCTGCCATGGTGAAGACCATGTTTCCATTTTATACAGATAGAGCTAGAGTTAGAGGCTACTCTATGATGAAGTGTACTGATGAGCTTGTCGCACCATTCATATATCCTCACTAGTTGGCTACTCATCATATATGGCCACAGAAGGATGATTTCCCTATGTATTTCTGCAAACAATTGTTTGTAGAATTTCATTTACACCATGATGTTGATTACACAGATAATCCAGGTCATGTTGGGTAGGGTCTGGGTAGACTTTCAGAGAGATTTAGACCTGCAGACACTCCTAGGCCCGTTAATAAATGGGCAATGGTGGGTCCAAACCTTTTGGTTATGCTGAGAGGTCCATAGATGGTTGCTGCAGGCTAGAGTGTTCCTCATGACACAATTAGGACACAAATTTATTCAAGCATCACAACTATTGCAACACAGTTTCAAGAGATTTATTTTGATCAGTGTGGTAGATATATGTTATGGTCTCGAGGTACCGTTCCCATAGTTACATCATCTAGTGCAGGTGTTGATGATGCATATGAGGTAGCAAGCATACCTTCTCCACTAGAGTTTTCTACAGTCTCAAATGTCGATGCATTACGTTGTTTGGGATCTTGTTTAGCATCTGATCTTTTGGATTCATATGGAGCATTATCTAAAATCATAGGGATTCCACTTCGTGACATCGACTCTCAGATTAGTCATATTCTATCATGTACAACAAGATCACAAAGGTAGGAGGACATTCCTACACCTTCTACTGCACCTGCTACATAAGCCCCTACAACACTAGCCCCAGCTACTCAGAACCCTACAACACCCCCCCACTTAGGATTCCACTGCTAGACAACCTGGTCTATTTACCTCTATGCTTTCAAATGGCACTATCAACTTGGATGCTGATAATGTTTTATCATTGCATGATTCAGATATTAGTCATATCGATAGAGCATTATATGATGCTATAGTAAATATGTCTATATGTTTAAATTTATTTTAATTATGGTAAAATTTACACTTAAACATATACTTGAAGAAACATTTATATTCTTGATACAATCTAATTTGTGTGTACATGTGTGTGTGTGTGTGTGTGTGTGTGTGTGTGTGTTATAGGGTTTGAGTGATAGTATGTTACATTTTGGTGATTTGCAGACACTGACAGATCCTATACGTCATGAGTCTCAGGTATGTTACAATTTAAATATATATTTGATTTATATGTGTGATATAATTTGTCTATACATAATTTAACACTATCATTTGACATAGGGTTCAGATGCAGCTGATAGATCCTTTTGGGGACATGGATCAGGAGGGGGGTGTAGCTGATTAGATCATGGCCTTTTATTTTATATGTTATTTTGAAGACATTTGATATAGTATTTTGGATGTACATGTTTATATGGACACTTTGATGTTTTATATTTTATTTGGATACATGTTTATATGGAGACTTTGATGTTTTATATATGTTATTTGGAGACATTTAATACATGATATTTTTATGCGTTTGATATGGGTACATTATTCTCCAGATATATTTTATTATATATATGTATATGTCTTAGATGTTATTTCATAGATGTATATGTGCATATGTTCATGTTGAATGTGCATGCATGTTTTCAATATTCATATTTTTATTAATGTTTATGTACATGTTATTGATCTTTTAATGTCTTAATCTTTTATGTTTATTTATGTGTTATTCATGTTTCTGTATATGTTATTCATCTTAATGCCTTAATCTAAGTGTAATTAACTATATTTAATGACATGTCTTAAGGGGAGATCCTAAATTATACATAAGAATGTAGATTAAAATGTATTTTTTATTTCATAGATGTATGTATATATGTTCATGTTAAAAGTAGACATGTATGTTTTCAATATTCACATTTTTATGTATATGTTATTGATTTTAATGTCTTTATCTAAGTGTAATTGACTATATTTAATGACATGTCTTAAGGGGAGATCCTAAATTATACATAAGAATGTAGATTAATGTATATTTTATTTCATAGATGTATGTAAATATGTTCATATTAAATGTAGACATGTATGTTTTCAATATTCATGTTTATGTATATGTTATTATTTTTAATGCTTTAATCTAAGTATAATTAACTATATTTAATGACATGTCTTAAGGGGAGATCCTAAATTTAATGTGTTATAAGAATGTAAATTAATGCATAGGTAAGAATATAACATATACATATACATAAGAACATATAGAGAGTATGACCTAAAGAATGCATGTTACAACATTTAATTAATAAAAGTTAATACATATAAGAACATAAAGATTATATACCAACATAAAGAATGCATCATATAAGAACATAAAGATTATATACATAAATACATAAGAGCATTAACAATAATAAGAAAACATAAACAATGTATATAAATACATACAAATTTACTAAAGGGGTTGTCTTAAGGAGATGTCCTAAAAGGTGGTACGAAGGGGATGTCCTAATAGGTGGTCTTAAGGGGAGGTTAGATAATAGGTAGTCCTCAGGGAAGGTCTTAAGAGGTTGTCTTAAGGGGAGGTCCTAAGAGGTTGTGTTAAATGAGATATCCATGTCTAATTCAAATAAATAAATAAATAAATGTCTAATTTCACATATCCACTTGATAAATGATCCAATATATAAAAATTTATAAAACAAATATCTTGTCAACACTAAATGTGAAAGTACAAGAGCTATATAGACATAGCTGAACTAGAGCTCCACAAACATTGTATTGTTAGGATCCTCTCTAGTTTTTATTATCTCTAGAAGTTTTTCATGTTCTTCAATAGACAGTTTCCACTTTTGATTTCCATGACATCCTCTTCTTTGTATTGCTTCATATTGTAACTTTGTTGCTATAACATGTTTACTGTAATGTAAAACTTTTCCTCCAGGCTTGTATTCAATAAATTCAATACCACTATCAGTTTCCCTTGTTTGTCGATAATATGTTCCTTCAATAACAACTAATCCAATTGGATATGATTATTCATTAGCATCTATAGTTCCTTCTAGCAACTTGTGTTTTGCTTTTGTGCATCTTAAAAGATAATAGTCCACATTTTTTGCATTATTTGGTAAGGTATGAACTACAAAAATATCTCCTACATGTGTATAAAAATAGATAAATATAAATTAATTTTAAAATGAATTATATACATGTATATTAATTTATATATATGTATATGCACATAAACATGTCATAACTAAATAAAAAATGCGCTCATAATCAACTGAATATACATGATCATGAATGCCAATGTCAATGTTAGCATCTTCAAAAGGAGACTTTCTAACTATCTCCTTCAAATTCCAATGTGAAACATATCCATTCACCATATTTTCACATACACTCACTAGATTGTCCTTAATGCAATCATCACAAAAGCATGTTTTCTCTCTTACTTTAATTATTGGAGGTTTATGGTTTCATGTAGTCATCACTTGATGTAAACTTCTAATAATAGGATTTGTTTGAAAATTGTAAGGATTAGATCGATCTATATCTGTTACAAATACAAAAAGTAATTGTCATATTTCAAAATAAGTATTTAATTAAAAACTCAAGAATTTGAAAAATACATTAAAAATAAATATAAAGTTCACCTTTCACTTCCCAAAAGTAACGCTTATTGCATTCAATATCTCGAGTAGCAAAATGAATTTTGCACCATTCAACAATTTGATTTGCACTTTCTATCCTATTCCCTATATGTAAATACACCATGCATATATATAATTTAAAAGATTTTCTATTAGTATTAAACATGCACATTAAATGCATATTTACTTGCAAGTTCATGTTATCAAAGTGCACGCTTTATACATGCTCCTGCTCCATCATGCTCCCATTTTCCATGTCCACTTTCAAAGAATTTCCATAAAAACCTAACATTGGTTCTAGCATGTTGCATTACTAACCAATTAAATGCTTTTGCATATTTGAATTGTCCTGTGAACATGAAACATGATAAGTAGAAACAATTATTTGTGTACATGTATCAAATCGAAATAGGTATGTACAAATAAACATAAGTTAAAATAAAGTTAAATAAATGTGTAAGTTTATGTATACTAACCTGCACATCCATCAGACCAAATCCAGTGCTCTGAAACATTTATTTCATGATTTCTAAAGTCTTAAGAGAACATTGCAAAAAAATGAACCACATAACTCCTATCATGAACTCTATCATCACTAATATAGAAATGAACCTATTTGATGATGATGTGTTAATTTTAATCCAACCTTTCTATCTCATCCACCTCAAATTGTGCATGATTGTAGGCCACTTTCACAAATATTGCAACTTGTCCAAAATGATAATATTGCCCTTGAAGCTCTATTTGAGGTGCAAATGTATAATTCTCAAAAAAATCTACAACTGAAAGTATACAACCAGGTGGAAAACAATTTTTGGAATCATGAAATTGTTTAGCTTGCCATCATGTACCATGACAATGTTGGATATGTGGATATATCAATGGATAAAACTTGGTCATAAACTCATCACAATGCAATTCAATCTCCTTCAATATAATTTTTTTGGATTCATCTCCTGTCTTATTTTGGTATGTCTCATATTCATATCTCATCCATGAAACTAGTGTTGATTCATTAAGATTGAAATTTTTCTTAAATCTCCACAATCTTCACATTGATTTTTGATGCATTACACTTTGAACTCATCTGAACCTTCTAATTTATCACATAATATGGACTTCACAAATTGTGTTGTACTACTAGGGATGACCAAATTAGGATCAAGTATTGCCATAATTTTTTTATATGATTGCAAGTGTAGACCAAATTCAACATGATTTCGACAACAAGTTTCATACATCTTATTTATGCGTACAAAGGAAGGACACAAACTCTCAAAAATTCTCTAACATATTTTGACATTTGAAAATTCTTGCTTGAATGTTTGAAATAATTAATTTTGAGTTATATCTATGAAATGTTTTGGATGTACAATTTTGGCCCTTGTCTCTTAATCTTTAATTTGTATAGTATCACGTCTGTTGGAAGACACACAAGAACATGTGGTCCAAAATTCAATAACTTGTCTTTTTACATCTTTATAAATTCTATCTTTTTGAGGAACTCTACAAATATTCACCCAATTATTCTCAATGTTATCATCTAGCATATTTCTCCTCTTGATGTATCTCTAAACAATTCTTCTAGATATATGTAGTACATCAAAAATTGCATGTACCTATTTTCTATGTGTCAATTTTCTACTAGACATAGTAATCATCAATGCTCTACGTGCATTACTCAAATCACCTCCTCAAGTTGTGTTGTCAATTTTGTTTTATTACATTTTGTAAGTTTTCAACTATTGTTTGATTAATATTATGCACATGGTTTTTCCTATTATCAACACCCAACAACTCTAAAATAGGTCTCATATCTTTTCTCCTAAATAACTTGACAAATAATTGTGCTTGTCCAAATATACTTTTATCTTTGGAATATTCATCACACATGTTCTAACAATGCTTTCTAATAGTGTTATCATTTACCATATCTTTAGATGGAATTTGGTTAAAAAGTAGTTCCTCATCCAAATCCATCAAATTTTCCATGCCTTCTAATTTGTTTCTATTAGTAGAACTGCCAATTTCTTCCTCTTTATTACTTTCATTCTCTTCATGAATCTCATCATGTTCAAGAATTTCAGTATGTTGATTTTGGTTATGTTTTGTATGACCTTTCATTTTGTCATCTCTTATTCTATCATATTTCCTTGATCTTTTTCTTTTACTGCCCATTGAATACTTTAATCTATAGAAACAAAAAAATTAATTTAGATTTCACTAAATACTAGCTAATGCTTCAATATAGAATACATAAAAATAAGAAGACGGGAAAAAATGCCTTAAAAATATTCGATCCTTTGCAATTTTGATTAAATCCACACAATAGTTGTTGAAAATGGCTTCAAAAATCATTTTCTTCCAAAAATGTTTTTTTATTTTTTGTTGTTTTCTATATTTTTTATAAAAAAATAAAAAATAAACCAAATCTTATTCTATATGAAACATCCAAATTAACTGTTGATAGTTTGATAGGCCGACAGGGGTTACAGCCGAAACCCTTTTGATCGAAATGGTTTCGACCGTAACTGTCTATGTGGCATCCTAGGTGGCAGCCACACAAGCAAAAATAAGAACTTCTATAAACATCTCACTTTGAAGGCCAATTTGACCTACTAAATCAAAGTTTTTTTAAAAACTAAAAAGATAATTCTGTAGGTCTTGGAGTCAAGATTATGATTGTATAATTTTTTATATATTTTGATTATGGATAATATGTTATAATTTGAAAATATTACAAGTAGGTATTTTAAGATTCAGGAAGATGTCTATTCAAAAATAGGAAAAAAATAGTAAATCATGTTCAAAAATTATTATTTTTTTAATGTTGCACTAGAGGAGAGAGTCTTCTTCAAGAATATGTAATTTGTTTTAAAAAATATGTAGATTTGATGGAAAAAGCTTGATGGGAGAAAAAAATATTTCAATTTCTAATAACTTTGACTTTGACCAGTTATAACTTGAAAAATATTAGCCGAAGTTCAATTTTTCTTTTTTGGTGCACTAGGTATACATGTCAACTAGAACATATTCCATAATCAGACCAAAATATGAATATTTGCATATATTTTTTTGACGGGAAAAAAAATCTATATTTTTAGCATTTTAAAAAAATAGACTTTAAAAATTCAAAAATAAATAAAATTTTCACAAAAAAATTACAGACATAAACTTCATCCAATTTTACACATTTCATTAGTTTACATCATCTTCAAATTTTAAACACAAAGGCCACTTTTATGTCATTAAAATTGAAGAGTTTAAATTCTGATATCACTTTTCCTTTATAAAAGGTGACATAGGTTTGTGCTTTTACCCAGAGTGCTTCATCTTGCTTGCATATGTAGTTAGGATAAAAAACCTCAGTGAGGCAAGAAACCATCAAGGAAAGTACCCTCACATTGCAACATGTTTTTTCATCCAAAAATCCAACTTCCATTCTCATACACACTTCATCAATGCTTGTTATATTGCTTCCATATGACTTAAAACTCTTGATGGTGGTTTCTTGTTTCTTTCTTATGATGAAAATATAAATAATTCATTACAAGTAGATGCTATGTTGTATATTTTCCAGACATTTTCCATGCATAAAACTTGTTATTTGCACATGCTTTTGACCTCCAAAAACCCAATTTTGGGTTTTACCACTATATAAGCACATATTTTGAGATTAAACACATGTATCCATTTATTATCCCAAAACTTTCCCATTATATTCTTTATGCAATGCTCCCGAAAAACCTAGTTTTTAAGTTTTCCCTCAATTGAAACAACTAGTTTTATGCATGCAAAGAAGAAAGAAGACATGAAATAAGCATCATCACATAATGGAGCCTACAAAGAGGTGAAATAATGATTACAAGAATAGAGTGATTTAAAGAAAAAATGGTCAATGAACACTTAGTGGAAGAATTAAGGATGCATATTCATATTTTGGTTCGAGATGCTTCCACCAAAGCTAAGCATAGTAATTGTAAACATCAGGCATATTGTAGCAACATGAAGACCAATAAAACATTATGATACAATAGAAGTTGTCTTGTCATACACTTAGAATAATTTTATCACGTATGTACAATTTTTAATTGACAAATTACATGTAATGGAAAAAAAAAAATGTAATTGCATGTGATAGTATTACATGCAAAGTTATAACATGTAATCAAGTTGCAATTACAGTATGCATGTAACTTTGAATAAGTCAAAGTTAGTTAGAAATTTGTTTTTGAATAATTCAATGGGGTTGAGTGTTTCCCTTTTTATCTCCACATTTCTCTCTGCTTTTCCTATATAAAGGAGGGAGTTTATTGTAAATAATAATCTTTTGGCGAGGTGAGAAAATTATGCTAGTTTGTATTGGGCACTCTAAGACTTTGTGCTTGGATGTAAATCATATTTATTTCAATAAAATAGGCATATTATTTTGAGACTTTGTGCCAATTTATGTTTTTATGTGACGACATTTTCTTGAGTTGATTGTGAGTTTTAATGCTCTAATTCAAGAGGGATTTGGATTTAGTAACTTAGACTTTTAGTTGTCTATATCATTTAGAGCCAATCTAAGCTTTTGAAGACTTTGTGTTGTAGAAGGAAAATTTGTGATAGATAGTTGTGGCCAAAATTACTTAGAGCTAAAGACTTTGGACTATATTTGTAAGTTGTTTTATTAAATTTGAGAGTATCTAGTAAGATACTTTGTGTGTTATTGGTTATTTTGCTTGAATACTTAAGAGATAAGCTCACAAAACTTTGTGTTCTTCTATTTTTTTTCACAAAAAATATATAAGTAAATTATTATCTTTGGTGTTGTTCTTACGTCAACCCCAACCCATCGATATTATTATAGCAATAAGACCTTTTTGTTAAGCATGCAAGTTATAGTTGCTTGCAAATCACTTCTGAGAAAAGAGGAACTAATTAAGAGAACCACCATTTTTATAAATTCCACTTAAGTTTCTATTGGAGCCACCTATGGTTAGAATTTATTATCTCCTATTGTTGAGAGGAGAGAGAAATATCATGAGATGTCCAAATTCGTAATTTTGTAAGTTGTGGTCAATGATGCACAATTTTTTAGTCAACACTTTTACTAATATATATTGGACTTCCAAGTCCATCGCCTTACTCAAGCCATATAATTTAAAATCCATGCATATTCAAATATCCCACTTAGATCCAACCATAATATATTATGCCCTAAAACATATTTATACTATTGCACCAAGTAATTCATAGAATTGTGTACTAGAGGTGAAACACATTTTTACCAACCACAGGCTTCTTCTTTTTTATGGAGGTCAATTTTTTCGCCTAGCCTCTTTGGTTAAGAACTAAGGACTGAGAGGTATCCATTCTACCAAATTCACCCAGGGTATGATCCTGACCTCATCCCTTTTAGATTTCGGGGGCCTTGCACTCGGCAAGACTTGATCCCTAGTGGGCTCTTTGTGAGCCTTTCAACTTCACCAATAGACTAAGGGTCGTTTGACACTAGCTTCTTTTAGAATCTTATCCATATTTTGTTTTTAAAAAATCTGATGCCATATCATCACCTCTAGATGTTCATCCATGTTACTAGATCATGAATGACTCTTCTAGATTCACTTCAACCTTTACATCGATCACCAATCATCAACTAATTAATTTTTACTCAAGAACTCATTCTTTTTTAACGTGTTCATCAAAGTTGTGTCTGCTTCACAAATCACCTTTGCATCCTATAACTACTTTACCTATAATAATTATTAGTTTACATCAAAACCACGTCAACTTTAATATCTTCTTCGCATCATCCTGTGATCATTCCACTCCATTTGACATAAATTTGACAAACCAATCAAATCATATATCGATTGTCTTTGCATTGTTAGTTCATAGATCATCTTACTCATTAGTTCAACAACATTTATCATCATATTCACTTCAAGAGACATCCCCTATGCTCTCTTAATGATCACACCTACTGAACCTTAATGCAACACTCTTATTATCATAATTATACTCGACAACATGTACTAGGAACACTATATCAATAGTTGTCATCAATGATAACACAATAACTAGTCATCATGCAATCACATCTCTACCATGACATTATGAACATCACTAATCATCACACTTTATACTTACTTTCTTAAAACTCTCTTTTGCGAGACATACAATGACTGCAATTGTGACTTTGTAACTTGGTGCATAGATTATACAGAGCCATTTCAATCTTATGCCTCTTGTTGACATATTAAATAAAAAATTTCCATAATATAAATAACTATTTAGTATAGATGTCTAATCTACGATTATGTGGATTGTACCTAGTTATTAATCCATTTGGAAAGGTCTAGAAAGAGGATGCCTTAAATGGATGAATGTTTATCTCTTCCCTTGATGACAAAACTATTTTGTCCCTTCTAAAGAAAGAAGCTAGATCTATGGAAAGAAATGCATGAATGCTTTATATATGATGAATTCTCGCTTGCTTTATTTAACTCCTTAGATACACAATGTCTTTTTATAGATGGATTGCTTACAACTCATAGATCATTGATGTGAAAATGAAGCGAGAAACCTCCTTTTATAGAAATGTTGAGGTCAATTTTGCAAGTGTCGACTCCACTAGGAACAAAAAGATAAAGAGCTATTGCATTGGACCCACAACCCCTATAAGAGACCTTTTAGAATATAGGTCATTTGTAGAAAACCTATATCGAGTATAGGTCTCCCCATACTGAACCGTATTTATAGGGCACCAATTTCAAGAAAAATATGCAAGGATCAATAAAGTCTTAGTGGTTCAAGGTGAATGAAGAAGACATGTGATAAAAATGATTAAAAAGGAATCTAAATCTTGAATTTGCCAAAATAGGATCTAGGGAAGATTAATTTTTTTGATTAGAGGTAAGAATAGAGGAGAATGCATAGAAATTAGATCCTACCTTATTGCACAAGCTAGAAAGAGAAAAGTAAAGAATAATATATTAAATTTAAATCCTACCTCAATTTTTGGAACAATGAGAGAGGGAAATTGAATTAAGTAAACGGATGGATAAATGGGAAATTTTGTATAGAATTAAAGCTAACATAGATTTTTGAGAAAGAGTGAGGGAAAATAGAGGACATCAATTAAATAAATGCATGCAATTAAATGAAATGCAAGATCCTATTATAATATACCACACTACAGAGGGCTTAAATGGTGTCAAAAAGTACACATAGACAGTCCTTATTTTTTAAGACAATATATCACTCATATGTAATATGTAAACAATTTTCTGTGATACCAACACTCTTTTTCAAGGTATTGTGTTATGCCTAGATAAATTAGGTGATAACATTTTTTTTCCAATTTTTATTTTTATTTTTATTACTACTTGGTAATTAGTTTCTTGATTATTCAATCAACTCGCATCCATATTAGCCTTACAATATACACTGTTGGTTATGTTGTACTTGAATTGTGTAATTAAATCCAATATTATATTGAGAAAATCCACAACTTATATCTTTGTATTGAATTATTCCTCAAGGAATTTATAACTATGCTTGAGTCCCCTATACCTTTCAATTCTCAAATACGTAGTTTGAATACAATTACAAAATCAAGGATTAAGGCATGGAATTTATCATTTTTTTATCCCCTTAGGCACGAGCTTTGAATCTCATTAAATTATTTTCCCATACTTATATATTATGATCTATCTTGTACTAGACATTCTTAAATTTCTTCTTGAATCTTCATCAAAATTAAAATTAATCCATCCAAACTATGGTAATCTCCATTTAGCAAGCAATCTCTTTATTTGGGACTCACTTCCCCAAAATCATTAACAAGGGGGAGAAGTCCAAACTAACTCTTCCTCGTTTCAATATCCCACTCTGTTATCATAGTTGCCCATTTAGTATGATTTACAATTCTATCATTCATAATCTCCACAATGATATATTCCACTCTATTTAATAATGAGGCTATATATATTTATTATTCTTGAGAAATCCTTAATTTTCTTTCCTTTCAAATTTTGAAGACTAAATTTAGGGGACCATGATCCACAAGAAAAAGAGAGAGGATTTTTTGTTAATTATCGGTCAGTCCTTGAAGAGGCTTGCAATATCATTTGAGAGGGATTTTTTTCACTAGAGTTTACCACATAAGCACCTTCAACATTCTAGTACAAATAAACAACCTAATTAAATATGGCTAGCATGTTCTTCCTAGTTCCAACATAGTGAGCATCTAGATGTCGCATGGCCAATTAGGATAGGTCATTTTTTAACCCAAATTTAAGCTTCTAATCCATGTGATTGCATGATTTCTTGATGTTTGATATCACTAATATTATTTTCTTATGGGACTTTTGAATAAATTGCATGGCCTCTTGGGCTATGATTTGGCCATCTAATATTAACATTTCTAGAATAAACCCTTTATATCTCACTTGATCTATTATCCATAAGAATTGTTTGATCTTGTTTGAAACTATCTTTCCAGTATCTTGTAGATAATGTTGCATTTATAGGTTAATACTCGTCCAACAAAAACATGTGTTTTTCAATATTAACACTAAGATGACATTATTCTCTCTTTTTCTAAAAATAATCCCTTCTCTTAGGTATTTGGTATCGCATCCACTAAATATGTTTGCATGATGTTCCAACATCTATAATAGGAACTAGCCAAAGAATTATAAGGGTCCAATTATTTGTCTTAGTGTAGCTATCTCACCACTACTATTATTTCCTCCATTGACAATACTTTAAATAACATCTTATTGATCTCTTTAATAGTTAATCTTGGGATGTTGCTTAAAATTTGGTTATGTGCCCCCTAATTTTAACTTTCCTAAATTAGTAAGGTGGTGGAAATAACTTTTTAGTGATTTGGTATCCTCAATGATTGCCCCATTTGTTAATTTGATCCTTGTTTCAATCCCTTTGAATTTTAGTGACATTGTGAAAATATTTAGGATATTTGTTCCTATTATTTATCCATCCCTACGTGACTTTTGCATCCAAGATATTTTCTCTTTTACATGACATATGCATAATCTTTTACGAGTTCTTTCTTAGTTGAAAATCTTTACATTAAAACAAAGGTAAGGCTAATCTAGTTGTCCACTCCATAGAGAATGCATTTAAAATTACACCATTATAGTTTCTTTGATTTCAAGTGCTAGGATTTCAACTCCACAATTTAGATGCTCTATTTTACATTATATATGTCTCAAGCTTACTTATTAGTTGTTAGATTTTAAATCCATAATGATTAGGTATAAATATTTCTTTTAAAACAATGATTATAAGAGGTGTATATTTTTGGTTTTCATGTTCATTTAACTATTTTACATAATTCAACTATTAACTTTTTATTAAATTGTTCTCTATCTACATTTTGTTTTGTGTTCCCCCCAAAATTTCTTTAGATCACATTTATTGAAGTGTATATCAGAACATTCTTTCTAATTGTGATTTTATTCTTATCAAATTTTCATAATTTTTGAGAATTTTCTCAATTTTTCTTGTTGCTTTCTTCAGTGTTCTTTGTGTTACTTTATTTCTTGTCCTAATATAGGTTTATTGGGAAGAAGTTTCTTTTCTTCCTTTTAGGTTTATATCTCTTGCACATGCCTTCCCAAATAGTGCAAATTTTCTATTTCTTAGTTAATTATATACAATAATAGGGGAAAAGCCCCAGTATCCATCTATGCTAACTTCACACAGCTAGAAATCCTAAACTGTAAGCTAGATTTTGTCGATTTTGTTTTTTGATCTTTATAGGTGAGTGAAGAGCTTAAAGGATAAGGTTCTATATTTTGGGTATTTACCTGTCTCTCTGTAGGGATCATCAAGTGCAAAGTGGTCAAGGAGTGCCATTCAAAAATGTTCACTTGGAACCTACTATGTCCATGCACCAATTTCTTCTCACTCAAAACACATAAGCACTTGTGGTTAAATATCTCAGTAGTCTTTATGAAATGTTCCAATAGTGGTGCACAAATTGTTCAATCACCAACCAAAAATGTGAAAAAGCTAAAAAAATGATCGACTATTAGTACATGTGTGATTAACTATGAACCCTTTTAAGAATCATAATTGTGGGGTATCTATGACAAAACTATCACAATTATTGCACCCCTTGTTAGTTTTTGGGTGTCTTCCTTAAGTATTCCCTTGATTTTCTTTTCTTAAGTCATTATCCATTACAGTTTGTATGAGGGCTTCTTCAATTTCTTTTATTAAGAGGATGTTCCCCATGAATATAAGCTTGCATTGGTTTTTCCAATCATGCTTGTCATGTCACTTATCTTCTTCCTAGAAATTGGGTTGTTATTATAGTTAAGCTTCTATTTGAGAGTCATCTAGGTACTTTATCTTTTCTATTCTATAGATACAAACTTGTGAATATATAATGTGGTTGATTATAGTTTTTTCATGCATATTTTCTTGATCTTTATTAATCATTATTTTTTATTATTTCTTAGAATATTAATTCATTTCTTTGTTGTTCTTATACAATGTTATAATGTCCCCAACTAAAAAAATCTCCCCATGCTCATTATGATGTGAAATGTTTGTCTTTAAGAATAATTTGTATGAGTCCTTAGAGTCAAGGACAACTTTCTTACATATTTTAGAAATTTTAGGTGTGTTTTTCTATTGATTTTGTAATAAGATTCTAATGTCTCTTACTAACAAAATATTCTCACTCTTGTGATAATGTTAAATGCATCTCTTTGAGAAAAATTATTAGTCTTAGTAGCTACAAAATTTTAAATTTAATCTTTACAAATACTAGTCTTCATATTATGATTCAAATTTGTTATACAATTTTAAACTCTTAGATGAAAAATAATGTACAACTATATTAAGGAAAGGTCGCATGAGTTGATCGTAAGCTCTATTTTGAGGAAGATGGTAGTTCCATAAATAAAATTGTGTCTTACTTCGGGAATATTTGGAATCGTCTCCTTCAAAATACGAGCTCCTTCTTTACACCATTGCATATCTAACAGTCCTGTAAAGGGGAGCTTCCTCAAAAAAATATTGGTGTTGATAAGATTTTTTTGGAATATTTTAAACTAGGGGTCCCTTGAATTTTCTAGTGGAGTTCATGCTTAAATATTTAAGATCCACAATTTATGGAAGTTGGTGATCTCGTCAATTGTTTATTTAGTATATTCTATTTAGGTGACTTAAAAAATAGATAACAATTTAATTGCAAGACTTTCAAATTTTCATATGCTTATCATATGACAAAAAAAAGCCTTTGTTAGTGGGGCAAAATTTAGCCCTCCACCTTTTCAACCCTATCAAATATGTAGCTCTAAAAAGTTGGAGTGCCTACTTTTGAGGGAAAAAAATGTCAAGTTATTCCTATACTATTTTTAGTTGATGGAAACTCTCACTTCATAAAAATATATCCTAGAGCCTTCCTCATGGGGTTGCACCTAATAGGGAAAAAAAGGGGTTGGACTAGATATTGCCCCACCAAATGACAAAAGTGTGTTCATGATACTGTGTAACATTCATGTTCCCCTCAACTAGCTTGTAGAAATCAGATGATTTCTTGTCATAGAATAGTTGAAGTAACCATCAATTGAAAAAAAGATGTAAAAATTCTTCCCAAATTATGTCCCCATGCTGAAATTTATTTTCAGCCATGACATTTTCCAACCAAGTAGCTACCTCACCCAAAAGTTGAAATGTGGCCCAATCTGCTCTAGATTTCCCTGTATAATTTCGTACCAGGAAATATTTCTCCATGTTGGTAATCCATGCCTTGACATCTTCCCTAAAAGATCTACCATGAAATGTGGGTGGAGTAACTTTGTTGAGATCTTTTCTCAAGTAAGTTGATGTCTATACCCTGTCAGTATTAATGAGAGTAACCCAACGGTCAACTTTCACCTTTTGTTCTACCTCAGGTCTCCTAAGAGCCTCAACCACTTGTTTATCCTCATGTTTCTTCCTTAGTTCCTCCTCTTTCTTATGCAAGGCTTTAGAGTACTATTCTTCATAATTCTTCCTTGCCTCTTCTTTAGCATGCCTACCTTGAGTCTCATGCTCTAAGATATCCATCCTTTGGCCTTGTTGTTGCAACAAAGCCCCCTATTGGGTCAAAAGTGCCAATATCTGATCTAACCTCTCATTACATTCCTTGGCTCATGCACCACTATTGGACCCACCTCTACAATTAGCTCTTGTGGCCATGATGATAACTCAAATGCTTGGCACACATCGACACAAGTTAGCATAGTAGCCCAAGGGCCTAGGGTTTAAACACATCTTTGATACCATATGTAAGAACCATGTCTTAATCAAAGATGCCACATTACATGAGAACAAAAAAATTCGAAAAAGAAACCAATCACAACCAACATTGAAAAGTCAAATCTCATTTGTTATCCTTTAACTAAATAATGGTACAATTAGTTTATCAACAATTTCAACATACCACTAAGTTGTTGATTTTCTCGCAAGAAAATTACATCATATGAATAATGGTACTGAAATATAATGTATATACATCACATGTCCATAATATACATGGAAATAGTACATTGCCAACTTTTAAGTTTGCATTATCCAATAATCAATATTACATCAATTGAATGTTACCAAACATCATCGTTAAGATGAAGGTACAAGGCCATAAGATAGATTCTAAAACTTAACATGTGTTTTGAAAGTGTATCCGGTCTCCAAAGCCATTGGACATTGTCCATCTACTATCTGAAATGGGAGTGTGGCCCAGACCCTTTTACCTCGCCAACCATAGAGTGTTTACTCCCCTAGGATTCTTCTTGACATGAAGAATGCCCGACCCTGGCATGAGAAGCCTAGCTTCCCATAATAAGATGGATCGAATGGATGTAGTGCAACCATGAAACATACTACATACAGCCATGTGCTTAGCAACATATTCACAAAATGTGGCAGGGAAAAGAAAAGAACACTACACATCTACACATACGCAGTGAAAGAAAAATTGTAACATATCTATCCACATGCACGTTTCTTTTAATATAAAGCATATCTACTCATATGCAAGTTCCTGCCCTTAGGACCCACTTCACTCTCTACTAATTCTTTTTATTCCCCTTTTCAAATAATTGACCCAATTTTTGTTTTCTCAATTCAATGGAAAAAAAAAATTAGGTTAGGAAGTGTGTTCCAATAGTGTCAGTCATAAAAAAATGTTAGGAGGAGCTACCAGTATAGTTTATATTGTGCCAAGGTTATTATTGGTATTTGAATCAAAGTACTTTTAAGTAGTCTTCAAGATGTAATGCTTCACTCTTTCATTGTCATGAAAAAACTCATCAAAGTATGTATATGTATATATATATATATATATATATATATATATATATATATATATATATATATAATCATTATACTAGAAATTTTCTTATCATAAATGAAGCATTTCTACCAAGATCATCTTATTTTCATTTGAACATACAAGGATTAGGTTATAATAAAATGTGACATCAATTAAGCATCTAAAGGCTAAGTGGCATGTGGACTAACCCTCTCTGCCTCAACCACAATCTCATCAAATTGATCTTGCATCCACTCAGACACTTGCAAACAACAATGAGTCAATATCATCATAATCCAACTTATTATGTCATGAAATCATACCATCATTGAAATCATCAAGGTATGATAATATCATTAACTATTTCAATACTATGAAATAATATATTACCTCATCACATTAGTATTAAAGTACAATCATTAACATCATATTTATGGTAACATCATCATTCATAACAAGATCATATATTTCAACTTACAATAGAACATATATTTTTGTATGAAAGTTTAAGATATTAAACTTCATTTATCTTAAGACAAGGTTGAAAAACTAACTTTGACCATGTCAACATTAACTATTTCCCACATAAGCATCTAAATAAGCATAAAAAATGAGACATAACATCCCTCCACTCTAGGAAAAGGCATCATACCGATGTCAAATCAAAAAAAAAAAAGCACACACATCCAAAACTTATATCTAACTCAATTAAAACTAGCTATACAAAAAGATAGGGAAAGGATTTTTGTAAATCCTCCGCATCATCCCAAGTGGCACTATCCACAACAAATTGGTCCCATTGAACCTTATACTAGAGAACATCCCTATTTTGTACCCTAGTGGTACGCTACTCAATGAGTTGAGTGGGCTAAACTGTAATCACCCCTAGATCTTGTACCTGCAACGCATGTCATTCAAGCACATGAGATATCTTAGGATGATATAGATTAAGCAAAGAAACATGGAAGATGTTATGAATGCAGGCTAAAGAAGGTGACAAAGAAAGCCAATAAGCAATTGGGTTGATAACTTCCAAAACCTTGAAAGGCCAATGAATCTCAACATAAGATTTGAGCTCTTGTTGAATGAGATTGAACTCTTATGTGGTCTAACCCTCAGAAACACCTTATCCCTAGTCTTGAACCGTCAGTAAGTGCATTTCTTGTCAATGTAACTCTTATATTGATCTACTACCTCTTTTAGCTAACTGCAGATTAAGATCACCTACTCTTCTATCTATTTTAACATCTCAGGACCCATAATAATCATGTCTTCAACTCTATCCGAACTGATAGGAGTCCAACACTTTCATTTGTAAAGAGCCTCAAATGGAGCCACATTGAAAGAAGAATGATAGGAGTTGTTATAAGAAAAATTCACCAAAGGAAGATACTCCTCCCATTTGTATTGTTGATCCATATAGTACATACATAATAAATCTTCAAGCACTTGATTCACCCTCTCAATCTACCCATTAGCCTTAGGGTGGTAAGCTATACTGAAGTTTAGGTATGTACCCAAAGTGGAGTTCAAGGTTGTCCAAAACCTTGAAATCATTCAACTATCCCTATCAAAGATGATGGTTTATGGAATACCATGCAATCAAAATATCTCTCGAACAAACTTTCTTGCCAAAACTGGAGATCTGTCCTTCAGACTGCCAAGAATGAAGTGGGAAACTTTGGTTAATTTGTTGACTACTTAGACCAGGATTTTGTATATGATTTGATGTACTTTATATTAAAAGAAATGTATATGTGGGTAGATATGTTACAATTTTTCTTTCATTGCATATGCATAGATGTGTAGTGTTCTTTTCTTTTCCTTGTTGCATTCCACAAATAGGCTACTAGGCACATGCGTGTATGTAGTATGTTTCATGGATGCATTGAATCCATCTTATCCATCTTGTTCTGGGAAGCTTGGCTTCTTGTGCCAAGGTTGAGGCATTCTTCATGGTAGGAAGAATCCCAAGGGAGTAAACACTTTTTGTTTGGTGAGGTAAAAGTGCCTGGCCACACTCCCATCTCAGATAGCAGATGGACAATATCTGATGGCTTTGGAGACTCTATACACTTTCAAAACACTTATCAAGTTTTATAATCTATCTTATGATCTTGTAACTTCATCTTAATGATGATGTTCGATAACATTTAATTGATGTAATCTTGATTATTGGATAATGCAATCTTAAAAGTTGGTAATGTACTATTGTCCATGTATATGATGGGCATGTAATGTATATACATTGTATTTTAGCACCACGATTCATATGATGTAATGTTCTTGCGAGAAAATCAACAACCTAATGTTATGTCAAAATTATTGATAAACTAATTGTATCATTTATTTAGTTAAAGGATAATGAATGAGATTTGACTTTTCAATGTTGGTTGTGATTGGTTTCTTTTCCACATTTTTTTGTTCTCATGTGATGTGGCATCTTTGATTAGGACATGGTTCTTACATATGTTATTAGAGTTGTGTTTTAACTCTAGGCCCTTGGGCTACTGTGCTAACGTGCGTCAATGTGTGTCAGGTGTTTGAGTTATCATCATGGCCAAGAGAGCTAACTGTAGAGGTGGGTCCAATAGTGGTGCATGAGCCAAGGAACCTAAGGAGAGGTTAGATAAGATATTGGCATTTTTGACCCAACATGGGGCTTTGTTGCAGCAATAAGGCCAAAGGATGGATAACGTAGAGCATGAGACTCAAGGTAGGCACATTGAAGAAGAGGGAAGGAAGCGTGAAGAAGATCAACACTCTGAAGCCTTGCATAAGGAAGAGGAGGAAATAAGGAGGAAACATGAGGATGAGCATTTGGCTAAGGCTATGAGGAGATCTGAGGTAGAAGAGAAGGTGAATGTTGACTGTCGGGTTACTCCCATTAATAATAGGGTACAAACAACATCTAACTTGAGAAAATATATCAAGAAAGTTACTCCACCCACGTTTCATTGTAGAACTTCTAGGGAAGATGTAGAGGCATGGATTACCAGCATAGAGAATTATTTCCTGGTATGAAACTATACAAGGAAATCTAGAGAAGTTTGGGCCACATTTCAGCTAATGGGTGAGGCAGCTACTTGGTGGGAAAATATCATAGTTGAAAAGAAATTTCACCATGGGGAGGTAACTTGGGAATAATTTGTATAGATTTTTCCACAAATGATGGTTACCTCAGCTATTCTATGATAATAAATCATCAAATTTCTACAAGCTAGTTTAGGGGAACATGAAAATTACATAGTATCATGAATGTTTTTGTCATTTGGTGAAGTATGTTCCTCAGTACCAACATAATGAGCTATTTAGAACCTTGAAGTTTGTTATGGGTTTTTGACCTAAGATTTATAGTGAGGTTGAAATGCAGGAGCCTGAGACTATGGATTTTCCATTGCAAAAGGCCCTTAAGCAGGAATAAAGACTGAAGGATGCTTCCTCATCTAAATCCTCCAACTAGAACTATAAAAGGAAATTTCAAGAAAATAGGTCATATCAAGATAATAGGTCATATAAGGATAACAGGGGTTATTTGGATTAAAAACAAAAGGGAAATAGAAAGAAACAACAAATTAGGAACATGAAGGATAAGGGACAGGAGAACTCTAATAGGAACAGGAACAAGGAAAACTAGAACAACAACAAGAACCAAAAAAACAAAAATAACAATGGGAGGAATGGAAACAATAGAGGTAATTAGAACAAGAATGATGAGAGGAGAAGTCCTAGGACAGGATGTTGTGTATGTGGTAGTAACTATTTTTCCACTAACTGTCCATAGCGATCCAACAAGAGGGACTTTCCACTACAACACCACATTTATGCTACAATTGAACATAGGCAAACAAAGTATTAGGTCACTCCTATATAGATGATTGGTACACTTTTTGGATACCGTGTTTCTATTCTTATAGGTATTGGTGCCACTGAATTATTTGAAGACCCTAAGATAGTTGCTAAGATACATGTTAGAGCTAGTTTTATGGCTGAACTTTGGACTGTAGAGTATGGTAATAGGGCTAAACGTAGGGTAGATAAATGCATATTTTGCAGTGAGTTGGAAATCTTTAGCTTTTGAACAGAGGTCAACCTGTATGTTGCGCCTTTGGGCTCATACAATGTCATCCTAGGCATCAATTGGTTAAGTAAGCATAAAACTTTAGTAAACTATTAGGATAGGTTGATTGAATGCCTTGATGATACAAGTCACTTAGTGGTACTAAATGGTGTCAAACAACCATTTGAATTAAGACAAATTTCAGCAATGCAACTAAAGAAAGCAAAGATGAAGGGTTGCTAGTTATTTGTTGCTCATGTCAAGAATCTGGAAGAGATTCCACCTCAATTAGAGGATCACCCTATTTTAGAGGAATTTAGAGATGTGTTTCTAGCTATTTTCCAAAACTCCCCCCTAAGAGGGAGTTTGATTTCTCCATAGATTTGGTGCCAAGAGCAGAACCACAATCAATGGTTACCTACCACATGACTTCCACATAAATGTATGAGATGAACACTTAGCTACAAGAACTCTTGGATAAAGGTTTCATTTGACCTAGTGTATCACCATGGGGAGCTCTTGTAATCTTTGTCAAGAAGAAGGATGATACCTTAAGGTTGTGCATTGATTACCACATGCTAAATAAGGTGATCATAAAGAATTGATATCCTCTCCCAAGAATTGATGAACTTTTTGATTAGATGAAGGGAGCAATCATGTTCTCCAAAATTGATTTGAGATTCGGATATCACCAACTTCAGATTTGGGATGAAGACATACCTAAGACAACATTTAGAACAAGGTATGGGCATTATGAGTTCAAACTCTTACCTTCTGGACTGAAAAATGCACCTATCACTTTCATGAACCTGATGAACAACATATTTAGAGACTGTCTAGATAAATTCTAGGGATATTTATAGATGCCATATTAATATACTCCAAGAATTTAGAAGAGCATGAAGAGCACTTGCACATAGTTCTACAATGTTTGAGAGAGATAAAGTTGTATGGGAAACTCTCCAAGTGTTCATTTTATTAGAAGGAGATCCATTACTTGGGACATATTTTATTAGAAGATGGCATAGTAGTAGACCCTACAAAGATAAAAGCCATCCTTGAATGACCAACTCTGCAAATCGTAAGTGAAGTTAGGATTTTTATAGGTCTTGCTAGGTATTACAGGAAATTTGTTGAGGGATTTTCTAGCATAGAAGCATCAATCACATCTCTTCAGTGCAAGGGTTAAAGATTTTAGTGGACATAAGCATGTGAGAAAGCATTTCAATTGCTTAAACAAAGGCTTACTATTGCTTCTATCTTGGTTATACTGGATCCTAATGGACACTTTATTGTCACAAAAAATGCTTAAGAAGATGGGCTTGGAGGAGTATTAATGCAGGATGGTAAGGATGTTGCCTATGAGTCCAGGAAGCTCAAATTGCATGAAGTAAATTATGCTCCTCATGATTTAGAATTGGCTACGATAGTACATGCTTTGTAGGTGTGGAAATATTACTTATTAGGAAAGATTTTTGAGCTTAAAACTAACCATATGGGGTTGAGATACATTTTCACTCAACCTAATCTAAATGCCAAGTAGAGGCAGTGGCTTCAATTCCTTAGTGAATATGATTTTGGCATAGAGTATATTAAAGGCAAAGAGAATAGGATAGCGAATGCACTTAGTTGTAGAAAACACATTACCACTATCACTACATCTCAAACTCATATGAGAGAGTATATTCTTCAGTACCTTCCTAGAAATACCCATTATGAATGGGTGAAATTAGTTTTTGACACCAATGCCTCTGATTCAAGATTTTATGATTACTCTTTTGATGATGATGGTGTGCTTAAGTACCAAAATAGGATATATGTTCCCAACCGTGAAGGGTTGTGGAAAGTTGTTCTTAAGGAGATGCATTACACTCCATTTTTAGGGCACCCAGGGGTAAACAAGATGATGGAAAATTTGAGACCTTTATACTTTTGGCCAAGACTCAAATAGGATGTGATAAAGTATGTGGCCCAATGTTTGGAATGTCAGCATGTCAAGGCTGAGCATGTCCATCTAGCAGGACTTTTGTACCCACATTAGATTCCATAGTATCAATAGTAGGTTATTAGCATGTATTTTGTACAGGGTTTACCCATGACTCGACGCAGACATGATTTCATCTTGGTCATAGTTGACAAATTAACCAAAGTTTCCCACTTCATTCCTGGCAGTCTGAAGGATAGATCTCTAGTTTTGGCGAGAAAATTTTATCTAGGAGATAATTTGACTGCATGGTATTCATGAAACCATCATCTTTGGCAAGGATACCCAAATGACTTCAAGGTTTTGGACACCCTTGAACTCCTTTGGGTATACACCTAAACTTTAGCACAACTTACTACCCTAAGAGTGATGGGTAGACTCAGAGGGTGAATTAGGTGCTTGAAGATTTGTTACATATGTACTATATGGATCAACAATACAAATGGAAGGAATATCTTCCATTGGTGGAGTTTTCCTATAATAACTCCTATCATTCTTCTTTAGATATAGGTCCACTTGAGGCTCTTTACGGATGGAAGTGTTAGATTCCTATCAGTTGGGATTGAGTTGAAGATATGGTTATTGTGGGTCTTGAGATGTTAAAAGAGATGGAAGAGTAGGTGATCTTAATCCCTAGTGGGATGAAAGAGGCAACATATTGATAGAAGAGTTACACTAACAAGAAACACACTTTTTGACAATTCTAGACTACAAATAAGGTGTTTATATGAGAGTTAGAAAACATAAGAGTTCAATCTTGTTTAGCAAGAGCTCAAAGCTTGCATCGAGATTTGTTGGCCCTTTCAAGGTTTTGAAATTTATCAACCCGGTTGCTTGGTAGCTTCCTCTGCCACTTTCTTTAGCTAGCATTCATAATGTCTTCCATGTTTCTTTACTTAAAATATATTATCCTAAGATATCTCATTTGCTTGATTGTCATGCAAATGCAAGTACATGATCTAGGGGTGATGGCAGTTCAGCCCACCCAACCCATTGATCAACGTATTGCCAGGGTATGAGATAGGGACATCCTCTAGTATAAGGTCCAATGGGACCAATTTGGCATAGATAGTGCCACTTGAGAGGATACAAAGGATTTAAAAAAATCTTTTCCCCATCTTTTTGTATAGTTGGTTTTAATTCAGTTAGATATCAGTTTTGGATGTGTGTGTACTTATTTTGTTATGATTTGACATCAGGACGATGCCCTTTCCTAGAGGGGAGGGATGTCACATCTCATTTTTTGACATGCTTATTTGGATGCTTATGTGGAAAATACTTAATGCTAACTTGATCAAAGTTTTTCAACCTTATTTTAAGATAAATGAAGTTTAATATATTAAAATTTTATACAAAATTATATCTTTCATTATAAGTCAAAATGTATAATCTTGTTATGAATGATGATGTTACCATAAATATGATTTAAATTATTGTAATTTAATACCAATGTAATTAGGTAATATGATATTTCATAGTGGTGAAATAGTTAAGGATATTTTCATACCTTGTTGATTTTGATGATGTTATGATTTTATGACATAATAAGTTGGATTATGATGATACTGGCTTATTGTTGGTTGTGAGTGTCTAAGTGGATGCAGGATCGATGGGGCAAGAGTGTCGTTGAGGTAGAGATGGTTAGCCTCTCAGAAGGGGATGAGTTAGATGATCTTGGAACCTACACCGCACTTAGGATTTAGATGCTTAATTGATGTCACATTTTATTCTAACATAATTCTTGTATGTTCAAATGAATATAAGATTATCTTGGTTGAAATGTTTTGTTTATGATAAGAAAATTTCTAGCATAATGATTATATGTATCTAATTTGATGGGTTGTTTCATGACAATGAAAGAGTGAAGTATTACATCTTGAAGACAACCTAAAAGTACTTTGAGTCACATACCAATAATAAACTTGCCACAATATAAACTATAGTGGTAGCTCCTCCAAACATTTTTAAAAAAATGATTGGCACTACTCAAATGCACTTCCTAACCTAAATTTTTTCCATTGAATTGAGAAAAAAAAATTAGGCTAGTTACTCAAAAGGGGGAATAAAAAGAATTAGTAGAGAGAGAAGTGGGTCCTAGGGACATGATCATGCTGTAATGGGCACCCCTGAATATCCCAAAAAACTAAACCAATATGCTGAAAGGAATTATGTCAAACAGTTTGCATTCAACTTCTTAAAACCTCTTATAACTCTGGAAATCAAACGTTTATTTGTTTGTTGTGTTTCGTGCATGGAATTGGTATCATACAACATAAACAAGAAAGAAACTACAACAATATGCAAAGTGGAAATGAACTGCTGCTAATAAAATGTTATTTTCAGAATTCATAAAACCAAATACATGGCAGATTTATCAACTCACTAATTACTTCAGCAATATTGTCATAATACTCCAGCCCATGCTTACGAACTTGCTGCTACAATACTTTGTCCTCCAATCAGTCCACTACCTTCATAATACCATTCCCTCCAAGCGGCATAAGCATCGGACAAGTAGTGAAGAAGATATGAGCAAAATATCAAATCTGCCTGTAGCCGGAAATGCAACTAAACTGCCTGATAATGAAGCCAATAAGAAAGAATTCCAAAGGCCAAACCCCAAGGGAATGACATCTAGAATGTTACAAGAGAGGATAGACATCCTCAAATGCCAAGAACAGAGCTGCAACTCACACACCAATTTCTTCTCATATTCAACCTGTCTAATGAAGCCACAAATGCTTCCTTTTATTCTATTTACAGTGGTCCGCTCAACTCATATGGGCAATGTGGGATAAAAGATGTGTAATATATAAAACATATATTAAAATACCCCTTATGTCTCCCTTGGGTACACATCACCATAAAATAAATATTAAAGTAACACTTTAATATTTTACAATTAAATTAGACGTTACTTTAATAAAACTTCAGGCATTAAAATGTATTAGCAATCGGACTCTGAATAATGCGAGTGATAGCTCATCGGAAAGCTTTCACCGAGGACTATCGAATCTAATCACCAAAATTGGCCTGCACTGTGTCCTGCCGACTTACTAAAAATAGTAAGTATACCTGAAACTTTGTAAATCAACTTCGTTTTGGCCCAAACTGGAAATGACTAGGCCAAAACACTCCAGGATCCCATTAAACCCTTCGTTAGCCCTCGGGACCATGTAGAACAAGGCTAACGCACACACACTTGGTCAACTGCTAAAAGATGGGATCATTACAAATCCGCCCTCCTTGAAATTGCTTGTCCTCAAGCAATTAAGTAACATAATGAACTCCAACCTCCACCTGGATCCCAATTGAAGTAATGTGTGATATCCATATAGACATTAAACAAACTGCAAATGAACATCATTAGGACCAACCACATGTCCTGCAAGTTAGCTCCCAAAACTTGTGCTGATAAAGTATAAGTCTGGATGTCACCAGAAGGTGGCTCCATAGAAGATCTATGAAACCTCTTCCTCCCAACTGCTGCAACACAAAACTGAATCTTTGTAGATAGTGAAAACTGAGCCCAACTCCACTCAGGTGAATGATTAACATCAACCTCAAACATCAGATTGTCATAAGACAATGTTGCATCCATGTTGAACATAGTACTATCCCAAGAGTGAACATTAACACTTTGTTGATCGATAGTATAATATGACTCTGTCACTATATTGCTCACCTCATTAGCAATAACAAGTGTACTATCATCAGAGCACACATCTACAACCGCATGCTTATTACCAAACTCCTCATTGGATGGTTCAACTGACATAGAAGTGGTTGTTGATATGACAGTTCCCTTGCATTCTCCTAATTCCACTATTGCTACATCATTATCCCCTGACAAGGCTTCATATGTGGTCTCCTGACTTTGCACGCATGTCTCTACTGACTCTGTCGAAATGCCCACATCACCAACATCATAACTAGCTGGCTCTATACGTGTCTCGATCCCACCTGAGGAATCAACTACCTTCTGCTCTGGAGCAGCATACAAATCATCAATGTTGATGCCCATCTGTCTAGCCATAAGCTGCAACATCATATCCATTTGCCTATTCTGCTCCTGTTGCATACGTTGCCCCTTCTCTAATGTACCCAATAACTCTCTGAACAGTACCTCCCCCTGATCTGGACCAGCATTCCCGCCTCCGCCTAATCCTGTATTCCTATCATCTCGATCACCCATATTGTTGTCCTGATCAAAGAATATCTCCTCCGTGTCTGTATGGCTGGATTCAATGTCCCCCTGCACAGATGTACTAGATTGTTTGCTTTGCAAATCTGAAATCCTATTTTGTCTTGCTCTGGTATCGCGAAAATTATAAGGCCCCTGTCGCATGCTCAAACATAAATGCTTAGCCTGTATTTTTTATTTATTTCTGATTTTAGTGTTTTGACATTTCGTCAAACACTTTTCCCTCTATCCGGCTGTTCCAAATTCCCTATAAGACCTCCACAAGATGGCAGGACTTATAGCTCTGATACCACTGTAATGGGCACCCCTGAATATCCCAAAAAACTAAACCAATATGCTGAAAGGAATTATGTCAAACAATTTGCATTCAACTTCTTAAAACCTCTTATAACTCTGGAAATCAAACGTTTATTTGTTTGTTGTGTTTCGTGCATGGAATTGGTATCATACAACATAAACAAGAAAGAAACTACAACAATATGCAAAGTGGAAATGAACTGCTGCTAATAAAATGTTATTTTCAGAATTCATAAAACCAAATACATGGCAGATTTATCAACTCACTAATTACTTCAGCAATATTGTCATAATACTCCAGCCCATGCTTACGAACTTGTTGCTACAATACTTTGTCCTCCAATCAGTCCACTACCTTCATAATACCATTCCCTCCAAGCGGCATAAGCATCGGACAAGTAGTGAAGAAGATATGAGCAAAATATCAAATCTGCCTGTAGCCGGAAATGCAACTAAACTGCTTGATAATGAAGCCAATAAGAAAGAATTACAAAGGCCAAACCCCAAGGGAATGACATCTAGAATGTTACAAGAGAGGATAGACATCCTCAAATGCCAAGAACAGAGCTGCAACTCACACACCAATTTCTTCTCATATTCAACCTGTCTAATGAAGCCACAAATGCTTCCTTTTATTCTATTTCCAGTGGTCCGCTCAACTCGTATGGGCAATGTGGGATAAAAGATGTGTAATATATAAAACATATATTAAAATACCCCTTATGTCTCCCTTGGGTACACATCACCATAAAATAAATATTAAAGTAACACTTTAATATTTTACAATTAAATTAGACGTTACTTTAATAAAACTTCAGGCATTAAAATGTATTAGCAATCGGACTCTGAATAATGCGAGTGATAGCTCATCGGAAAGCTTTCACCGAGGACTATCGAATCTAATCACCAAAATTGGCCTGCACTGTGTCCTGCCGACTTACTAAAAATAGTAAGTATACCTGAAACTTTGTAAATCAACTTCGTTTTGGCCCAAACTGGAAATGACTAGGCCAAAACACTCCAGGATCCCATTAAACCCTTCGTTAGCCCTCGGGACCATGTAGAACAAGGCTAACGCACACACACTTGGTCAACTGCTAAAAGATGGGATCATTACACATGCACATACGTAGATATGCTTTATATTAAAATAAATGTACATATGGGTAGATATATTTATTATTAGGGAAGAGTCATACTAACCCTACTGTTGGTTCAAACATCTTATCAGACTATATGTCTTTAAATCATTAACTTAAATTTTACATGAACTATTGGGTTAAAGGAAATCAATCTAGGAATTCTTGGGTTCACTCTTCTTATCCAGATCTAGTTGTAGTTGTGTGTTAGTATGAAATAAATCCCTAGAATAACTGTTGGGTAGTCATATTGCATTAACATCAAATAGCATAACAAGTGTGCGTAATTCAATTTCTTGTATTACTGAAGTGGAGTAAATGCTCATAACCTAACCTCATACTTTTGTGGATGAATGTAGTATTTGGAACCTTGCTTATAATTCTCAGTTAGATGGAAGATGTAATTTGACTTTGAACATCAAACCTATACTTATGGATGCATGGTATAAACAGTAGAGAGAAATTTTAGAATCAATTGTTGCATTTAGTTTTTATGTTTCTTTATTAACAAAATGATTGATACGTGTTGTACATTTCATAAGAAATACAAAAACTTCACAGTTGAGTAATTGATTTAGTAATTTCTATTATTAAAACGTTGTTCATTTAGTCATTCAAAGTTAGATTTTTTTAAATATATCATTTATATAAAGCATGTGGTTGATGATAAATTAACAACTCTATTAAATCATTTTCTTTGATTGCCTTACATTTAGCTATTTTGAAGTCTATCAAGTGTGTTAGCCCAAGGTTGTTGTGAAGTTTAAAGGTTGTGTACTTCCTTGCTGAACACTTATAGTCTTGATTTAGAATTGAAAATTGAAATTTTATAGAACTAATCTCTATGTATTAATGATTGTATAGTCTATAAGTTCCTTGAAGTTGGACAAGTTCCTACATAGTTTTATAAATGTACAAGGTTATTATACATAGCTGATACATCTAAATAGTTGGATGAATGAACATATACCTTCAATTTCATGTTTAAACTTAACTAGTTTGGTCAACATTCATGAAACATCTTAGGTTGAACCTACACACTCTTTTAATTGATGTATGACATCCTTTTTGTATTGTTGTTATTGTTGTCAAGGCAATCATAGTTCATAAATTATTTATGCTATATAGGAACAAGTACATCCAAAGATAGATAGTTGTTACTTGTTGATGGTTTGAGCATTGATGTTTAATTCCTTATAAAAGGATGTAATGTGGCAATAGGGAGGGTAGAGATGGATGCATTGCGATTTTCTTCTCTCGACCAGTTAGGGTCTGGAAAGTAGGATTCATTACATTTTGTCTCTCTTTTCAGTATTACTAAAAAATTCAATGCTTGGCCAAGCCATTTTATTTTCCATTTAAGTATGTTATTCTGACATGTAGCATATGTGTGTGACTGTGCTCAATTGATCATTCATATGAGTAGATGTGCTTGATATTAAAACAAAATGTACATGTGGGTAGATATGTTATAGTTTTTCTTTCACTGCATATGTGTAGATGTGTAGTATTCTTTTCTTTTCCCTGCCACATTTCGTGACTAGGCTATTAGACACATGTTTGTATGTAGTATATTTCGCAGATGCATCAAATCCATATGATCCAACTTGTTCTAGGAAGCTAGGCTTCTCGTGCCAAGGTTGGGCATTCTTCATGTTAGGAAGAATCTCAAGGGAGTAAACACTATGTGGTTGGTGAGGTAAAAGCATTTGGGCCACACTCCCATCTCAGATAGTTACCTTCATCTTAACGATGATGTTCGGTAACATTCAATTAATGTAAACTTGATTATCAGATAATGAAAACTTAAAAGTTGGTAAGGTACTATTGTCCATGTATATGATGGGCATGTGATGTATATACATTGTATTTCAGCACCATGATTCATATGATGTAATGTTCTTGCGAACAAATCAACAACTTAGTGTTTTGCTAAAATTGTTGATAGACTAATTGTATCATTTATTTAGTTAAAGGATAACGAATGAGATTTGACTTTTCAACGTTTACTAAAATAATAGGGATGCCACATGGATAAACAATATGTTTAAGAAATTTAACAACATTTAAATTTTTAAAAAACTTGAAAAGAGTATAAAAAGATTTAGGGTCAATCACAAAATTAAAAAAGTGGAATCAGAATAATTAACGTCAAATGACATTAAAAAAAGATTTTTAAAAAAATTGAATTAAGATAAAAAATGACAAATAATATATTTCAGATTTATATTTTAAATTTTCTTTTTCTCATATGATATTTGGAATTTCTTAGTTTAAAAATAAAATTTACAAAAAATTAATGTTTGAAACTATTTTATGTTACATTGATTGTAAGAGGTTTTTTTTTTTTTTTTTTTTTTTAAATATTAAATTTTGATATTTGTTTTTAAAAATTTATAATGTAAATATAACTTATGTTCATTTCAATAAAATGTTCTTTTTTAAAATTGAGTGGATTACAAAATGAAGTAAATAAAAGAATTAAAATAACTTAAGTAAAACAAACTAAGAAAATGAATAAAGAATTAAAGGAATGTGATAAAACAACCAAAAGGTCAATTAGAAAGATATTTATAATATTAAGTAAATTCATTACTATTAACTTCTATTAATCAAATTTATTTTTATTAATATTTATTTTATTTAATATTAAATTATATATGATTCAACAGTTACTATTAACTTCTTTAAGGTAAATTTGTTAAATTTATTTATTTCTATAAGTAATATAAAATAGATTTAAGTATTTAATAGTTATTTTATATGAATATTTTTAAATAAGTTGGTGTGTATGTGTATGCATATATGTATGTATATATGTATATATGCATATATGTACATGTATATATGTATACATGCACATATATACATATACACATTTATTTATATAACACACACACATACACACAAACTAGTTCTATTTTATTTTCCATTGTGAATATTTTGTTCATCATGAATATGTTGTTACAAGGGAAAGAATGAAAAGAAAAGAGAATATACTTTGACCCAAAACTCACCCCCAACTAAAGGCTAAATAATAATAAAAGTACAAGTAGAAAACCTATGAAATAATAATAAAAGTGCAAGTAGAAAACCTATGCTTTCCATTTTGAAGCTCATAATTTTGACAAAGGGTCTTTGATAGTACATGCATATTTGTGACAAGGATAACATATTTGTTATTCTGTTTATATGAGCTTAAATTTTGAGCTATGACTTAATAGTTTATTTTTACTAATAGTTTGTATCTTCTAAAACCATCCTATTATTATATAACTATTCTAATTGTTTTTTTCTTTTCTTTTGGTACCAATCATATTTTAATCTCCTATTAGTTAAATGTGATGTCATTGAACTAGTCTTTCCCAATCTAATCAATGTTCACTTTAATCTCCTATTAGTTAAATGTGATGTCATTGAACTAGTCTTTCCCAATCTAATCAATGTTCACTATTTTGTTTAACCTGGCTCTTAGTGGTTGTTACAATTCACAATTTTAAGAATTTGTCTTGGATATTTTGAAGCCATTTCTAATAGGTGTAATATGGCTTCTTTTTTCTGATTTGAATTATGTTGGATTATTTACAACACCTTATAACATTAGCAACATTTGTTCCCATTAATTTGGTCATTATGAATTAATTTAGAAAAACAACATATTAGTTTAAAAAGGAGATAATATGGACTTCTATAATATAAATATAGTAGAATTGGCAATATGCTTTAATGCACATTAAGATCATCTAAACTTAAATTGCAGATTTATACTTCTAAGACTATATGAACAATATTTAGCAAGGAACCTCAACCAAATAAATATCATAAAATGTAATGATGCCAAAATACACCCAAAATGGATTGGTGGAAATAACCTTACAATTTGTTAAACAAATGCAATTGACAAGTGTAAAAATCCTAACCTTTGGTAGTATCATCCCACCCCATGCTTAGATGAGTGTCTTTGAATCATAGAAAGTACATTTACTATAATGAATGTAGTACTTATGCAAAGCATTGATGCATAAACAACACATCCAAATTGTTTCATATAATTACATATCATCTATTTTTTGAGTTCTTAAATGTTAGAATGTTTAGAATA